>JAHPZR010004900.1:5000-15882 GCA_019787425.1 Platygyra sinensis
ACCTGTCCCATTACGTCTCTTAAACGAGAATTATGACCTATCAATTTTTTTTTCGAAACACCGGGGAAAGTTTAATAAAAAAAAGGAAATTCATCGGTAACTTTAATTTCTGAGCAATCACATTAATAAGAGCATTCATTCCAAACTGGCATCACGTTCAGGTCTGAACACTGTGACTGGTCTTAGCTATAGAGTCCTAAACGCTAGGAAACCTTAATATTGTGATTTAGTATAATTTAAGAGGTGAACAAATAATTCCCAGCAATTTCATTGATCGAGCGTTACCTTTTATGACGTTAAATTTGTAAGCGTAGCGAACGAGTGAGTTCTTAATGCATCGCAACGAGTGAACAATAATCGTTTAGAAACTCATTAATAATTAATAAGCCCATTGACCCATCAATATGGAATTTCTGGCGTTGAACTGTATACGAATTAGTCCGAAATATCTCTGCGGCACTGGAGCAGCTGCGACTGGAACTAGTCCGGTCAGAGGGCATTATGGGTAGTCAAGGAGGGCTGTACAAGAGTTTTGTAGCTCTTGAGATAGTTATTCTAGGCCGACACCTTGTTTGACCTTTGATATTCTTAAGTTCATCTTTTTCCACTGACCTTTTCCCGATGTCGTTAGAACCGTCGACTCGTCAATTGCTTACAACGAGAGATTGCTAGCTTCTATGAAGTCGATGCTGGAAAGTTCCATGACAGATCTCAAGTAATTTCACGCGGACACTGTCGATTCTCATCTCAAAGAGATAACAATCGAGCGGCATCGATTTAAGAAAACAGAAAACGGAAACCAATATAGGTTTAATCTTAAAGTCAGCGACGCTATGGAAGAAGCAAAAGAAGCCTGCTCATCCAAACAGCTCGACGAAGACCACGCTGCCCTTGAGAAAGGTGAGAAGCTTTTGTTACAGAGACAGAAGCTCATTCTTTGGCCAGTAAGTCCGAAGTAGGATGGTCTTTAATACGGGAGTATAAACGCAATGATCTTGCTGAGGATTCTGATGACGAGAAAAAGATTATTCCAGTGGAAGCCAGAGCACGTACCTAAGCCAAGCAAAACTCGGCTCGCAACGAGACAAGGTTAGCCAGCAACAGAAGGGAGCTTTCCGTACCTTCGCCAGTTGAAAACGCCACTTCCAGGCAATTTTACAGTAACAGTGCAAGACCCATTCCAACAATTTAGACAAGGACTCAGACCAAACTGGGTTCCTGCTTTGCCTGTAACAAGCCAGGACATTGGAGACACAGTGTCCTCTCAATTCTTCCAAGTTTCAGCCTACTCAGCCGGACTAGCCGCCGTTCAAGACGATCAAGGACAGGTTGAAGGTGTTTTCAATTCCATTATTGCTTTTAATGGTCTAAGTGACCATTGCAATGAAAAACTTTTTACATTCAAATGACTTAGATGCAGTATTTGAATGGAAGTCACTGTTAAATTATGAGTTTACCTCAGGTCAACCGAATAGTCCTTCGGTGCGTGGTCGTCTCGCTTTATGTTATGACGAGTGGGTAAAATTAGACACTTCAGGCTTAATTTTAAGCGTTGTGCGCGATGGTTATAAAATCCCATACGTAGCTCTCCCGCCTCCCAAAGTTATTTCCAGAAATAATTCTTCGCTGAACGATACTTATATTGCCTCAGAGGCTATATCTGATTTGTTAAGAACTAAGCGTGTTCATGAGATTTTGGATCATCAGCCTGACATAGTTAACACTCTTTCCGTTCTGGTTCAACCATCAGGGCGCAAGAAAAGATTGATCCTTGATCTGAGGCATATCAATTTGTATGTCTTTAAACGGAAGTTTAGATGTGAAGAAATTTCTGTAGCCATTCAGATCTTCTCTAAAAGGTTTTATCTTTTCAAGTTCGACCTTAAGTCTGGGTACTCAGGTATATTTTTTCCGGAGCACCGGGAAGATTTATCCTCCTTCTGGGATTTTGGCGGATGGTGTAGTAAAACATTTTCAGTTCACCAAACTACTTAAGCCTATTTTGACTTCATGGAAGTGCAAGGGAATTTCCAAGACTATTTTTCTTGACTTTGGTTTAGGGAGTGGCTTTTCTATCGTCAAGGCTAAAATCAACAGCTTTATAGTTCACGCCGATTTGACTAGGTATGGTTTTCTAATTAACGAAGGCAAATCTCTTTGGGAGCCCGGCACTGTATTTGATACTAATCGAAGTTTTATCTCGGTTACTTAAAATCGGATTTCTAAACTAAAGAGTAGTATTAAGCTTATACGTAAGATTGATTGTAAGATCGTCAAAGTTTAAGATCTTGCCTCTGTGGTAGGCCAAGTCATTTCGCTTACGCTCTGTGTAGGAAGCGAGGCTAGGATTATGACACGTTCTATGTATGCCGTTGTTAATCAGAAACCGTCATGGAATATTGCTGTTTAATTAACGAAGAAAGCTTGCGATGAATTAGCCTTTCGGAACGAGAATGTCGACGCCCTTAATTTTCATTCCCCTTGGGCACCTTTGCAACCGCCTGCTAAGTTTGTCTATTCTGATGCATCCGATAACGCCTGTAGTTCTTTCATCGATAATGACCACATCAAAATTGGAGTCTGGCAGAAAATTCCAAAAGCTTAACTTGGATTGAGCTTAGAAACGTACACTTAGCGCTATCTGCCTTTGCTCTCGAGCATCAGAGCAAAAAAGTTGCTTCGTTACTGACAACACTACTGTGGTCAGCATTGTTCATAATGGGAATAAAGTTACAGAACTTCAGTCGCTAGGGCTTTTTATTTTTAATGTTTGCGACCGTCATGGTATTTCCCTTGAAATAAAGCGGATTCCTAAAAGTTTTAATAACAGGGCTGATCTTTTGAGAAGAGCCATTGATTTTGACGATTACACCATACATGACAATGTGTTCCACATGCTTGATTATAAATGGAGACCCCACACAGTGGATAGGTTTGCCTGCAGCTATTATGCCAAGGTCTCGCGTTATAATTAATGGTTTTAACAGCCTAGCACGGAAGCTGTACACGCTTTCACCCAAAACTGGGACGGACAAAATAACTGGATTCTTCCTCCGGTCTCGCAAATTAGTAGAGGTATTGTTTATGCTGAAGCATATAAGACTGTAGAACTCTTGTCGTGCCTATGTGGAAGTGATCATATTTTTGGTTGTTTTTATGTGAAGCTGCATGGCAAGCACTGGAATGCCTTCGTGCGCGATTGGGTGACACTTCCTAAGTTTAAGAATCTCTTTATTTAAGGTAAAGCCAAAAAACACATTTTTGGTTTAAAGGATTTGCCCTTTAGCGTGATGGCCCTGCGTCAGACTTTTAAGCAACCACGGAGGCAGCTTTATGGGAGTTTTTCCACTACAGAGGGTGGCAGTTGTTCACAATTTAACAACTGTTATTGTCATTGGAACCCACTCAGACTAGAGAATTAAGTCTTCTGACACTTCGGTCTTTAAACGCTTCGTTTGTGAGCGAGTTCACGATGTTTGATCACGGTGTTTGATTTTTATTTAACGACATTTTTTTTTTTCCTGCCGGATCCTTTCGCCGGCTCATTGCGTTCACGTGTTAGAAAACAAGGGAGTAATTTGTGACGTTCATAACGCATCACAAGTTGGGTGAGAAGTAAATAAAATGAATCGCAAATTCTTATTGCTTGTTTTTCTCTTTGTCTCTGATTGTTGTCCCCCGCCCTTCTTATTGAAAACCTTCCTTACAAAATAAGATACCGACCCCCACTCCAGTGAATTTATTTTCCGACCATTAGTTAAAACTAAGTCTTCCTATAAGTTGATTCAGAAGAATAAGCCTTTTTCCTATACAACATTTAGAGATTAGCTTGCCAAAAGCCAACAGAATGTAGTTACGGATCCCTCTGTTTCTGGCATGGAACTCACTCCTTTCGGTCAGGTGGAGCCTCTAAGGCCCGGCCAACAGCGGGGTTAGTGATTGGTTTTTACAGAGACACGAATGGAAGAGTGTCGCAGCTAAGAATGGTTACATCAAGGACGACATCTCTTCACGACTTTTAGTCTCGAAACCTTTGGGGCTCGAGTTCGTTATCATTGCTTATTAAGCCCTATACTTTTTCTTTTAGGTGGCAGTATAACGTATCGTTATATATAGTTACTGGTGCTCGGACAAAACCGCCAAAATAAACCTAATGCATTTTTGCTCATGTCGTGTACTGCGTGGTGGAGCCGAAATATATGGAATTTCTGCCGTTTGAGTGTATACGAATTAGCCGGAAATGAAATATTTCTGCGGCACTGGAGCAGTGGCGACTGGAGCAAGTCCAGTCAAAGTGCATTATGGGTTGTCAAGGAGTGCTATATAAGAGATATGTAGCACGTGGGATAGTGATTCTAGGCCGACACCTCGTTTGACCTTCGATATTTTGTTTTGGCTAGGTGGAAAACGCGGGGCCGAGGTCCCGGGGTCCCGGGGCCCCAGGGTCCCGAGGTACGGGGTACAGGATCCCGGGGTTTGGAAAACACGAGACGCGCAAAACACGGGGTCTAGTGGAAAACACTGGGTCTGGTGGAAAACACGGGGCGTGGAAAACACTGGGTCTGGTGGAAAACACGGGGTCTGGTGGTAAACACGGGGTCTCAGTGGAAAACAAGGGGTCAAGGTGAAAAACACGGGGTAACCATTATTTCGCCCAACAGTGAATTGTCCTCATCAACTTGAGAAGTCAAAATTTTGTTATTTCAAATTGCAGTGAAAATCATTTGGCGTGAAACGCGTTTTTAGATCATGAAGGCCACGGAGGCCGTAGAAACAACTCTGGCCGTAAGAAGGTTTTTTAATTCGGGCAACAGCATGAAACAGGAACGGGGAAAGTCGAGAAGAAGAATTCGGCTCGAAGAAAATATCTACAAGTCGTGGTTACAAGGCAAACTTTAAGCCACGTACAGTTCAACAAATAACAGCGATTTCGCGATGAATTTACTGTCATTAGAAAATCGTAGACGGTAAGCTTACATTAGCTTGGTTCTCTTCTTTTTTGCTTTACTATCATTTAAGTGTATGTAAGACTTTTATAACATGCTGTTTCTGTCTGTTGGGCATCAATCAGATATTGTTGAATCGCGGAACAGGAAGCGAAGCGATTTCACGCTTTATTTACAAAATTGTATTTGTTAAATAAAATACTAAGACAATATATTCACGTTCTCGATGACCCATGTAAACACCGGTAAGTGAGGGATATTGTGTTCTTATTCGTAAAACCACACATACCCTTCCATTTCCCTTGCCCAAGTGTTCATGTTAAGCCAACATAAACTGTCTGTATGCATTGCAGCCTTGCGAAAAGATCTCGAGCGTACTATTGTCTTCTCTATAATTACGAATTTCTCCTGCATAAATAACTCGAACAGAGAGCTTAGCAAATCGAGTGTGGATGTAATCCATACTCCAACTCCTCTTCTAAGCAATCGAAGGTTCAGATTCCTTATCATATGGACATTCAATATATCCATAAATTCCTATAGATGAATAAAACAAAACGAAGAAAGATAAACAAAAATTCCTCTGTATAACTCCCTGCTTCATTATACCTAGCGAGTACGGTCACGGTGTGACCAGTAGAATAGTACTTAAAGACTTTAACACAACTTTTACATTCATTGTTGTTTTCTTTAATTCTCTCTGCTTCTTCGGTTAGGCGATCGGTAGCACCGTTGTTGGTCGGAAAGCTGAAAACCCTGGTCGCTTCGAGCTCGCACATTTCTCAAACGTTGTAAAGTAGCGTTTGTATCTTGCGATTCCTAAATCACAGAAAGAACAGAAATAGTTTCAAACTGAACTGAACTACAAAGACAAACGTCAGAAATCACACTATAAACAGCTTTGATTTATTCGCATTATAAACTTACCCTGTTCTTGCACGGCTTGTCTTTACTGCCACATCGACAATGGTCTCCACAGTGCACTTTACGGTCTTTACAAAGGCAACCACGATTACTCGTACTTTTTCGCCTGGTGCTGCAAGACCTTTTGCATTTACAGCCTTCAGATTGACTTTCCTTAACGGAAAAACATTCGATTTTGCGGTTTCTGATTTAAAAATTACTTATATAGCCCAAGTTTAATATTTAGAGTTACCGACGAATCCATACCTGTAATGGCGGGAAATTACTGCGCGAGTGCTCGGAGGCAGAAAGTCGCGCATGCGCAACTCGTGAGACTGTCCCTTTAAGACGAATTCAGCTCAAAGTTCGAGCAATCAGTGCAAAAATTATTTACTAAAAATCTACTCGGAGAACATTAACTTTTTGAATACTATTAAAAACCTCTCTGTGTAGTTCATTTTTCAGGCGACCCCCGCTGTGAAATCGCCAAGCCTTCTCTAGAAATTTAATGTCAAACCTCGTAAGAATGCGTCATGCGTGTGTAAGTCCAGGTTCAAACGTCGAACTTTTCATGTACCGAACCTAATGTTGCTATTATGTACATGAGAAGTTCGACGTATGAATCAATTAGGATCGGCAGATTTGTATTCGGGTCGGCCGTACCGTTCTATCCGACTGGGCTTGTCGGATAGAACGGCAACGGCAACGGTTCAGTCATACGTCGAATCTAATGCATAAGTTACGCTAATGTATTTGCTGATATAAAAGAGTTTGTGATTGGCTAGTGAGCTATCAAAAAGGCACCGGTAGATCTAATCCGGAGGTCGTGGGTTCAAACCCCATTAGGGCAAAACTTTCTTTAATTGATCCGTGGGGACTCACAAATTTCCTTTAAAAGGGTAGCAACCCAGGGGGATTTGGTGTATCGGCAGTATTGCCTACTACCGGCACCTTAACAATTAAATTAAATAGTTTTTCTATCAAAAAGGCAGTCGTGCATGAAATGACGCCACCGCAAAATTATCTAGCCAGTTACTGGAAACATTTCACATGCTTTTTCCCTCTCTTTTTGATGAATTTAAACCTAAAACAAACCGAAACATTTAAAAACAAGGTCAGAAGTTACAGAGCTTATCGAAACTGAAGAATTTTCAACGAAGCATTGAAGTACGTTTCTTCAAAACATATTTACAAAAAAAAAACAGTTGTTAGTGTTTTATTTATTAAATAGCATTAGCTAGCTGATGCTAAATAAATATCACAGATATCTGCTGATCCATTGAAGAGTGTTTATTTTGTTCTGTTAAGTGTACAACTGGAAAATTTATTGGTTTCCTCTTGGCGGATATTGAGTTCGGTACAAGAGAAGTTCGACGTATGAATCATACTGCCGAAATTAATTATTCGGGTCGATCCAAATAGGTAATAGGTTCGGTGCATGAAAAGTTCGAAGTTTGAACCGGGCCTTACTGTGTTTTCAACTGACGCGAAACGTCCGTTTTATTAAATTATGTATAACTTCAAGTTCAATTTTCTTTCGGGGGTTCAACTGAAGAGCTTTCATCTCGATAAGATCTTCTTTTTGGGTAACTTAACTTTGGCCATTATTGCTCGAGTGTTGTGGGGAAATCATCGTAAACATTTCGAGAGAAAGAAAACCATTCAAATGCCATCGTGCCGTGCTATGGTTTTCTTCTGCATGGGGCGTCTATTTCATTTTTCGCAGTGACTTGCGTAGATCGTTTTTAACTTAAAAAAGTATAAAATACTACAGATTGTTTTGCTAAGTATCTTTAACCGTGAAAAGAGACCGTTGCCGTATTTGCTCGATTGAAAGCCGGTTACCTGAAGCGTGTAATGACAACAAAAATTACCAGAGAATATAAGAAATAAACAAATAACATATACCGGGCCCAGCCGGGTCGAATTTGAAACAAAAGCTACAATGGGTTTAAAGTGTTATTAATCGAGAAAATGCAGTAACCATGTTGAAACACCATTTCCAATTTTCTTTTCAAATAAAAGAAACCTCAGCACAGTACTGTAGTTCCTTCCGTTAATATCGGCCCGTGTAAGCTCCACTCCATGCATATGTTAGGAATGCGGAATTTCGTTTTCAGTGTCTCTTTACGCGTACCCGAGTTTATAAATCAATGTCCTTGTGAAATCAAAATGTTATTCCCTTTACATTATACTTATAACATAAATTACTTATTCAACACTGTATTTCCTCTACTAATTTTAATACTTACTTTTGGGGCGCCTACTCAGTTAGTTTCATAAGCTAGGTGTCCCAAACTCCTCACAATGTACAAGATAATTTAGTTTTATCAACTGGGTTAATAATGTAAATTGACCACCGTAAACAGAATCGAAAGCTAACGTTTCGAACGTTAGCCTTCGTTGGATTTGCTCCGACGAAGGGCTAATGCCAAATAATCTAGTCTTGTAATAGTCCCACCGACGCAGCACCACAGTTTCTTTTTTATAGAAACTTACCTTCTTTCCTCACAATCAGCCTTGTATTTAAACTGTTCGTGTTCCCCTCTATTTCTTTTTTTTCTCTCTTTAACACTTTATTTCTTGATCGAAATTGTAAATATTTCATTAGTACTACTTATCGTGTTCTATATGTAATTTGTATGTTTACACGTCAATGCGTACTTGGGGTCTTATGCGTAATTCTATTCCTTTTGGTTGGAATGCTGTTCTCAAATATCAGCATCTGGGAGTTGACTTGCTACAAGTGAAAAGGTAGACAAGTCATTACAATTTTTAAAGACAGAGCGGAAAATATTTGGCAAAATTTGAGGTGTTGGAAATATGATTGAATGTGGTCTTCGATGTTTGACACTATATTTTTTTCAGGTCTCTGTTCTAGTAGTGTTACGGCCGCACTTGCATTAATGACCGTCATCACTCAGTTGCTGCTATGGACAAAATTTATTTCACTCTTTACTATACTTGGGCCAAGTATAACGTCCACATATAAAGGGCTAACCCGTATACGACCGCTCTCATGTGGCTTTGATAGCTCAGTTGGGAGAGCACTGCACCGGCATCGCAAAGGTCGTGGGTTCGAATCCCGCTCAGAGCCTGAATTGTTTTCAGGTCTCTGTTCTAGTAGTGTTACGGCCGCACTTGCATTAATGACCGTCAACACTTTTTTGTACAGAATTAATATCTTGTGGCACTTTATAGGCTCGATCCAATATGCATATTCTGAGTACTGCGTCTTCTATTTGATTGTAAATTTTAACAATAAATAGGTGAACATAATTGCAAAACATCGTACACTGCTTACCAGCGCCAAGTTTACCAAAGGGTGCTTCGGTCAGTTCCTGGAGTTGTGGCCAGCAGACACAGTGGTTGTTGGATTAGTGTTATTAAATACTGCAGGGCCTGGATTGTTCTCCACGTCGTTCACTTCCCCTCACAAGCAACAGGATATAGACGAAATGTAGGTCATCATTTCTTTACATGTCCAGAATTTGTTTCAATGTTGTCGAACAAAACACATTTAGCTAAGACATGGTAAGAATCCATCCCCATTGAACATGTGATAAAGCATCCTTCGCTTCCTCGACCGGTATTGTTCAACTTATGTCCCCATACTCGCAGTTAATATTGTCATGTCGTTAACAAACAGCTCTAGTACAGTTAAGTTCAGCAGTTTGACTGCATTCACAGCTGCTCAAAATAACTTCACAGCAGTAGAAGTACATGCATACGATTTACGTGATAGCAGTACATCGAGTCCAATAACTGACACTCGTTTGGGTAATTAGAAGGTGAGTTCTTGCGAAAGCAGATACTCAGTTCTCCCGTGCAATCCACACTTAACACTAGCCGAGCCTGGATAAGTTAATGGCTTGCGTGAGAAACAAATCGCTTGTATCGGAATGTATCGGCGAGGATCTAAATGCAAATAACAGAGAATACATGGTTCTCGAGAGCAGCGAGGGAAGAAAGATAATATCTAACAAAAACGAGCCAAAGCAATTTAAAAATGGAAAACAACTAACCTTGGAAACTGCAACCAACTCGCGACGGTAAGCTGTGCAAAAATATTACATGTACTCAAAACAGCAATGGCCGCTGTATCGAAAGCTCACGTCATATAAGCCTACTAAATTCCTCCCAGAAGACCTCGCGATACCCGACACGCAGACAAATAAACCCCGCCGATTAGAATTGAATTGAATCTAATTGAATGAACTATCGACTGCGACCTCACTAGCGATTCATAAATGAGACTAGCTCCAAGTTTATAATTACTTCTTAGGGACCGGTCATTCTTTATGGCCTGTTGGGGCGGAGAAGGCTTTTTGGGGGGATCATTGGAACTTGAAGGGGGGATCTATCATAACTGAGAGCCCTGTAATTATATTTTGTCGGCACATATATCAAACAAGACTTGCAGACTGAGAGGTCTCACGACAAAAGTTATTATTCAAATAGGTGAAACAGCGCTACTTGCTACATCTAATTTTATTATCATAAACACCTCATTTTTCCGAAATCGCATCCTTGGCAACCTACAATTCCAAATTTTTTCGGGGGGACCATCCCCCTCGACCCCCTAGGTTGGACTGCCCCTTTGGGCGAATCGGGCCTCACCTTAATTTATGCCCCCTGTTATGCTTTATTTGACGCCTGTGAAAACGTCTGCTAAGAACCCTGATCAGATATCGAGAAGACACGGATCAAGAGACTGCACCATGGCGACTTTATTAATCTGTGAGTCAGCATATACTGTCATACTACCGTTAAAAGCACTAAATATTCACGTCGAAAGGTAAATATGATGCGAAGAGATCGAGAGTCACGGATCACAAAATTTATTAGCAGCTATGAGGGGGATACTTTAATAAAATAACGTTTAAAGGGGAGATCAGCTAAATGTTCAATGCTTCCTTTAGCTGGCGATAGATAATGACCAATCCCTTGGTCGCGCTGAATGTTTAAGTTTACAGTCTTAAGTGATTATTTGTATAGAAAAGCTTTTTCATGGTTAAAGATATTGAAAACAG
>JAHPZR010004906.1:0-5000 GCA_019787425.1 Platygyra sinensis
ATTGTAAATAATCCCTGTACGATATTTTGTCAAGTTGTGAAAGCAAGAAATCACAGCTTCGGCTTTCAAGCAAAACAACAGAACTTTAATAATGATCTTCTACCAAAGTCTGCTCGACCCACGAGGCCCAGATCACATGACTAGCTGATCACATGATTGTCACGCGTCACGCTAGTTAGTCACGTCACATCCCTTTCCCTTACAAACATAGTGCAAACAGCAAACAGCAACAACAACAACAAAAATCATTGCTCAAGAGTTCAATAGCACTGTCCAAAACTCTATAAGTATTTTCAAATCAATGTCAATGAAAGCTGGGATGGGCTCTGCCCTGTCCGGGACAGATTGGGTTGGGGAGATTGCATCACTCACTTCAATCTCGGGGGCCTGGGTGTCGGTATGCTCTGGCGGAAGCTCTGGTTCAACTGGACGTTTGCTTTCATCCTCAGCCTGATGAGGCTCATCAGTGGGGTAGCGCCGTTCTTCCACCTCAACTTCGTATGACCGTCGGCCCAGAGGGCGTGTGCAGTGGCCTAGGCTCCATTTCTTCCACCAGGCAGCTTCATACGGATGGCATCCCCTGCTTTCAAGGGGGCGAGGTTCTGGATACCTCTGTTGTACTGCCTGCACTGCAATCTTTTCCTAGCGGCAAGGTTACGTGCTGTGGTCTTAGTGTCACTGTTTGGCTGGAGGAGTGTTTCGGCTGTTGGCAGCTAAGTGCGAGTGCGTCGACCCATTAGCCTTTGAACTGGTGAGGTACTGAACCCCTCACTTGGGGTGTTACGCCAATCAAGGATTGCTAATAACGGGTCTTTGTTGTCTTCCTTGGCTTTCACAAGCAGCCCTTTGCAGGTCTTCACAGCATTTTCCACCTTTCCATTTGACTGTGGATGTCTTGGACTAGACGTTCGGTGCTCAAAATGCCACTGAGAGGAGAAATTCTTGAACTCCTGGTTGTCGAATTCTGAGCCATTATCCGTAATCAGCACTTCTGGAATACCATGACGAGCGAATTGCACGCTGAGTTGAGTAATAACAGATTGCGCTGTCTTCCTATGGATCTCCACTACTTCAAAGAAATTGGACCAGTAATCCACCATGATCAGGAATGTCTGCTGTCCAAGAACAAACAAATCAGCACCAATTTTCTGCCAAGGGCGCGAGGGTAGCTCGTGTGGCTTAAGCTCCTCCTGGGCCTGTTCGGGGCGGTATGTTTGGCAGATTGTACAACGAGAAACAAAGTCTCTGATTTCCGCACTCATTCGTGGCCAATACAATATTTCGCGGGCACGGCGAACACATCCTCCAGTACCGATGTGGCTGCTGTGGAGCTGGTTTAACATGTCCTTACGAAGGGACAGGGGCACTACAAGCTGTTCACCACGGAACACTCTATTAGCTCACCTCGCTCGTCATAATATGGCTGAACAGCAGGGGTGCACTTTTTCTTGTCGGGCCAGCCTTGCTTGATCACACGGATTAGCTCCTGGATATTAGCATCTTCAGCGACACGCTGCCGGAAGACATCTCGTTTTGGAGGTTCGACTCGAATGTACTCTTCATGATTCACCATCTTGAGTGCACGAATCTCACAACACTCGGTCTGGGCCCCATCAGTGGTCATCAGATACGCACGACTCAAGGCATCTGCAATGTACGTAAGGGAACCTTTCTTGTATTGAACTTCCAGGTTGTACTTTTGCAGGGCCAGGCGCATTCGCTGCAGGCGCTTGGGTGACTTGTGAATTGCCTTTTGGAGCACAGGCTTGAGTGGCTCATGGTCAGTCTCGACAGTGACTTTGTCTCGCCCATAGAGGTACTGGTCAAACTTGTCACACGCCCAAGTGATGGCAAGTAGCTCTTTCTCGATCTGTGCATATCGAGACTCTGTCTCAATGAGGGGACGGGAAGCATGACAGACCGGCTGAACATCTTGCAGCAACACTGCTCCTACGCCAGACTGGCTTGCGTCGCACTGTACAGTAACTGGCTTGCTAACGTCATAATAGGACAGGTGACTCTGTCAGTAATTTCTTGATTGTGCTCATGGCAATAAAGTGCTGATCTAACTACTGGAACTCCACATTCTTGTCCTTCTTCAGACGCCTAAGTGGTTCTGTCATCTCTGATAGGTGGGGCATAAACTTTGCCAGGTATGTCACCATCCCCAGGAATCGCTTCAATGCAGTGACATCTTCCGGTTCCGGCATCTGCAATATGGCCTGAATTTTCTCGGGGACGGGCATTAGCCCCTAAGACGTGAGGAGGTGACCCATGAATTTCACACTTGGCTAATGCCATTTCACCTTCGCACGATTCAACTTCAAGTTCCACAAACGGCATTTCCCGAAGAAAGCACGCTCATTTCTTTCAAGGCTCTGGTTTACCTCATGGTCAGTACTACCAAATCAGGCAATCAGGAAATCGTCTGCAATCACTTCCACTCCTTCCAGGTCTTCAACAAACTCACGCATTGTACGTTGCCAAACTTCTGGCGCTGAAGAGATGCCAAATGGCATCCTCTTCCATCTGTAACGCCCAAATGGTGTGTTAAAGGTGGTCTTATAGCTAGACTCAGTGTCAAGACGCTTCTGCCAAAAGCCGTCCTTGGCATTAACGACAGTGAACTTCTTTGCTTGCGACAGGCGGGTCGCGACTTCCTCCACTGTTGGCATTTGGTAGTGCTCTCGACGGATGGCTTTGTTCAAATCACGTGGGTCAAGACATATGCGCAACTTGTTGGGCTTGACCACCACCAACATACTGGATAACCCCTTTAGTTGGTTGGTTGGTTAGTTGGTTCGGTTACAGGTGCAAGAATACCACTAGCCACCATTTCATCCAGTTTCTCCTTGATCTGCTACTGGTACACGGCGAGGTGAATGTACTACAGGTGGGACTGTGTCATCAGTGACAATGTGGTACTCGCCTGGGAGGTCACCCAAGCCTCCAAAGACATCTTTGTATTCCTCTAGAAGGTCAGCAATTTCTACTGTTACACCTATGCTGGGGGTATCCTTGACACCACTGGAATTTGAGGGGCTATCACAGTCATTAATTGCGACAAGTCCCAGTTCACTACAGGTGTGGTATGATAACAGTGGGGCAAGGTCATACTTGTGTAATGTTGAACTGCAAAACACTTCTTTTCCCATGCCGCCATGTAGGGAGTGAGGAAAACTGTTCGCTTCTCGGAAGAGATAATGTCCGCGGACAAATATCCGAGTATATTTTCGCCCCAAATGGAGACTATTGTTTATGTATACAGTTATGTAGTTTGCTAGTCACGGAAGGGTTTTGAGTGAGATATTTTGAGCCATTTCTCTCAGTTTTTCTCTTTGCGTTGGACTGAAGTTGAAAAGATCTTGTATGGAATATAATAGGGACATTTAAAAGGGAAAAATAAGCTGCTGGTTACACAAGCCGCGGCTTATATAAGACGGACCAAATATAGCAGCACGGCTTGCATAACACGGGAAGTGCAGTGCTCGTATAAATGGTTCACGGATTATTCGCGACTAATGCCTCGTTTTTGTGTTGCCGGTCATAGCAACCAGGAAATTCCGCAAGCTCTGGCTAGAGCGCATTCTCGAACCCAGAGTCTACGATACCTCTGGCCTGTGGCAGGGATGGAGAGCTCCATACCTGATACAGGCCGGAAGGATCATGGGCTCTGGGGACGAGTATGTTTTCCGATTGCCTTATTTAACTCAGACGAAAAGGCGACGGATTTCACAAATATTGCCAACATAAAAACGTTGTAAATTTTCTCTTTTTAAAACTATTTATTTTAATAATTATTATTGTTATAGAAATATAATAATAATAATAATCATTATTATTATTATTATTATTATTATTATTACTATTACTATTACTATTACTATTACTATTACTATTACTATTACTATTACTATTACTATTACTATTACTATTACTATTACTATTACTATTACTATTACTATTACTATTACTATTACAACTGCCCGTTTGTTTTTGTTACTGACAATATTCCTTGTTTCTATCCATATCAAGAACTGAAACAGCAAACGTATTTCCGCGAGGAGAAAGCTGGTAAGAGTTATTACCTTATATGGGCTATACAGGTATGCGTAAAGAGCTTGAATTTTTCGTCGTTTTCGTCTGAAATAGGGTATGGTTTTTGCGCTCTGGTCGTCACTGAATATATTTTATTAATAAGAAGCTATCCAATTTGATTAAATCATAGAAACATTGTTTTCAGTATTGGTCTGAACCAATACAATACAATAATTTTATGGTACAAAGCTAAAAACCTAAACTATGCGCGTCCAATTACATTATCTCTTCGTTATTTTTTTAAGGGTCAGGTCTTAATAACGGTATCGAAGTTTTGATCCGATCATAAATAGGATAGATAAAATTTCAGATTTTGGATCATATATAGAGTAAGGGTTTTGGGAAGAGGATTGCACACCCCAATCCAATTTTTCCGGAGTAAAAACCTCCAGGCCGTATTCTTATATAGTCTAGTTTCCTTCCCTTCCTTACTAAACTAATTAAACCCTAACTGTTCAATCTTCCGGGTGATGGGTAAACTTTGAACTTAAATTAATTAAGGATACTCCTGGGCCAGCCCTAGATTACCGACCGACTGTTTGAACTTTGTCTAACAATAAGTGCGTCATAAAGAATGAACGTATTAGTTGTCAATAAAATGGTATGAAGCTTTGATGAATGGCTGAGTGAAAGCCGGTGTTATCTTGCACATCGTGTTTACCCAGTGGTATAATAAAAAAAAAAACATAGCATTGTACTTTTTTTATACTTAGTTAATATAATTAAAATTCGTATTGGAAAACTTATGAGATAAGTTCTTTGATATGCTCAAAGCACCCTTTCCGAAGTATTGAAGCTCATAGTCGATGCACCCATCTTAGCGGCTGTGTCAAACAACACTTCGACTGATCCCCTGGCATTTGCACCATCTTGTTACCATCTTCCCGATCCAACATTCGACA
>JAHPZR010004906.1:10000-32500 GCA_019787425.1 Platygyra sinensis
AAAGGTACGACAAGCACCCCTGTTACTTTTGAAGGGGATTACCCGCCCCGTGGGCTACTTCCTCATTAGGTACACATCCACTCTCTACTGGCAGCTAATAATGCACACATGGAGCTTGCATTGATTAGCAAGAGAAACAGTGTCTTAAAAAGGGGAAACATTTTCCATGTAAAACCTAAACTGGACGAAAGTTAAAAGCTTAAGGTAATTCCCCTGAAATAAAACTGACAATAGATTTTCGTTCAAACTTTGCCCACTGAATATTCATCATATGAGAACTTCAATTTTGAAGTAAAAAAGGGGGGTGCCCTTACTCATTTAGGAGCACTGGGGCATTGAAAATGACCCATTTTGGTATTATTTAATGCTTATTATAAGAACGCATTCCCAGTAATAATTGTAAATTTTTGTGACCGAGATTCATGAGAACACGCATTAAACTGGAGTCAATACATTGTGTCGGAAACAAATAAACTTTTTAAGTTTGATTTAGACAGAAAGCTGTATTCTTGATTAAAATTTCAACCAAATTTCTTGACATTGTTACCATAGGGCAAAATAGGAAAGGCCACAGTTTACTTGCTATTTTCGTTATTTATTCAATTTTCAGCAATAGGAATCAGATCAGTCTTTCCTCAAGCAAATTTTACGATAAGTTGATTACAATGACTGAAAAAAAAGTTGGGGTGCCCGTGCTCGTTGGTGAGCTATAGCCATTTTCCAACTGACAGCGCTCAATATCAAGGCAAATCCGCCATGTTTTCAATATGCGCGTGCACGCGGGTGCGCTAAATGACGCCATAAATTATGCGCAGAAAGGATGTGCAATGCAATTGTGAGGAATAACCTTAAATGTTCAATCCCTTGTACATCAGACAGATTCAAAAAAGCCTGGGACTTGTCAAAGTGCAAGCCAACACATCATGCAAGCAATTTAAGTCAATAGAAATAGCACACTGGTTAACCTCTGAATTGCTCTCTAGCTACATGTATATAGTTAGCCTAAACAGTTCTTTAGTTAGGTTGAGCCTGAGGTTACGTTATTTATTAGAGTCAGGGATTTCTGGCTTGTATGGGTTTCATTTGTCATGAAACCTGCAAGCCATTTGAGGCATTCTGGATGGCTTACATAAGACTTTGCTAGCCTAAATAGCACTCTGGTTAGCAAAAAGATACATCATGTTGCTTTCAGTAAGCTTTATATTGCTTGCTTGCAAACACACTCATAAAGCTTGGACTATAGCCTTTAATTTAAAAAGATGAGTGTCAGGCCTCATTTGAATTTTAACATTGCTTTTTTTAAATGCTGCTCAAGGTC
The DNA here is from genome assembly GCA_019787425.1 of Platygyra sinensis. Lineage (NCBI taxonomy): Eukaryota > Metazoa > Cnidaria > Anthozoa > Scleractinia > Merulinidae > Platygyra > Platygyra sinensis. Next base: position 11,319 of record JAHPZR010004906.1, read on the forward strand.
ATCCAATAATTGAGAATAAATTGCCTTTAAAATTGCCAAAAAGCTTTTAATTATTTTTTGTATAAAGTAGAGAAATATCTGGTCAAAAAGCACATCTTGAATGGTTCAGGTAATGAGTGTGTGTGGCTTAGAAATAACTATGTTAAAACTGAGAGGCTGGACTGGGCTCACAAATAACGACATGTATGTTAAAACTGAGAGGCTGGAGTGGGCTCACAAATAACTATGTTAAAACTGAGAGGCTGGAGAGGGCTCACAAATAACTATTTTAAAGCTGAGAGACTTGAGTGGGCTTACAAATAACTATTTTTAAACTGAGAGGCTGGAGTGGACTCACAAATACTATGTTAAAACTGAGAGACTGGAAAGGGCTTACAATATTGTAACTACGTTAAAACTGAGAGGCTGGAGTGGGCTCACAAATAACAGGACGTAACATGTCGATAATTTCGAAAGTCGATAAAAGTCGATCATTGTCGATCGAATTCGATACTAATCAGTCGACAAGTATCGCAAATCGATAAAAGTCGATTCTACAATTTCTTGTGATTTTCGACTTTGATCGATTTCAATCGACAAGTATCAGGAATACAAAAAACCGATGCATGCCGGGAGAGGAGACGATAGGGAACCCACACGTTTATTTGTGAACTATGCTTGATAATATTCAAAGGTAGATTAAAACACGCCTATTGTTTCCTTGAATCTTTTGTTGAGCCACGCAAGCTTTCATTTAACATCAAGATGGTGCGATGCTTTTTTTTTTTTTTCGATATATTAAACATCCAGTCCCCGACGCTTCGATCATTACACAATGCTGGGTTGTTTGACTCTTGCTTGTGCCTGCAAATCAACAACCAGTTGAAAACCTTGTGATTATCGCCTTTTATCGACAAATTTAACTTGTCGATTGACAATTATTGACAAATCTCGAGTCTTATTGACTTATCGACTACGTTTTCAATGATCGACTTTGATCGACATGTTACGTCCTGCAAATAACTATGTTAAAACTGAGCAATCAATAGCTACCTAAACATGTCATAATCCATAGTTTAACTCACCAGTAAATTATAATGTCCTCATTAGTGGGCATTCCTGGTCATTAATCCCACAAATTACCTGTAGACTACAAAATGCAAAAGAAACATAAATCCATGTCTGTCAATACACGCAACGGGAAGATACAAATTTAAACTTAAAAAATGATCTTATTTAAACGTGAGTACCATTGTTTTATTGAAGTCTACCACTGGAGTTGAATGCAAGCAGTCTCTACCTTTACCTTTTTAACTACCGGTAAGTGAAACCCAAATGATACAGACTGAAAGGCACCGAATCAAAAAAATGTAATTTTCATAAACTTCCCTGAATTTGCTATTAATTATCCTGACTCTTTGCTGTCCTATGGCAACCTTCACCCTTAAATTCAAAATCACAATTTTTTGTGACCCAAACGACCAATTGGTCAATATTACAAATACACGACTCGACGAAGACTCATTTAACACTGTCAGCTCGTTCCCAAAATCTATTTTCTTCCTCCGAGTTGACTTAAATTCCAGGTGATGGTCAAAACACTGACCCTCAGTCCATGGACTACCCCCAATGGACTACCTAAATGGACTACCGTAAAATGGACAGTCCCTAAAAATAATATTCCAAATGAGTACCATGCAAAGTTGTAAGATGCTACACCTTGCTTTCTTTGTTCTGGATCACTGAACACAAAACAGACAAGTAGATTCTTCCTTGATTAGTATTACTACATGGTTGACTTAAGTTGGACAAGTTAGGTGTTGTGGATTGTTTACAATGTTTCAGCCTCAGGATAGCTGACTTATAACTCATTATTTTTATGTCTACAATGAAATTATGTTTTTTATTGCTCTGCAACATACAAAGCTAGAACCAGTTCTAATATTGCAGCACCCACTGCACCCTACTTTGCAGTTGAAATTATTGTAATGACCTTTGAAAGGACCAAATTTCCCCTTCTGCTTTTGAATGCCTTTTGAATGACCCTTGGATCGGACCTGCCACTGCAAATGGCTTAAATTCTACTAAATTATTTTACACCAGCAACCAGTGTTTTCTCAATTGCATTGTAAACATTTCAGATTCAGGCTGTTCTCTTGCAAATTATTTTGGAACAATTAGGGGTATTAATATATGGAAAAGATCTGAATGTTCTGACTACCTTGTTAATTTATCATGGTTCCTGGAAGGGTTAACTATTCAGCCATCACTCTTGTCATCACCTTCATATCATCTTTTAGCTAAAGCAGTGTAGTGGCTGACTGAATGGCATGGAGTAAAACTGATAACCACTCTGTGACATTTACATTTAACTAATGTGCTATTCCTAAATCAAATATCAGACTGGGTTCCTCGCTCACATTTCAATGGTTTTTGAAGTTATTATGTTTACCTCATATTGAAAACAGCCATTGACAATGTAATGATGAAATCTGGTTTGCGTTTCTACACTTTTCGTACCATTCTGTGCTCAGCAATTGTTTATGTTAAGTACAATTATACAAAATGGTGGCTAGAGGCTGTACAGGATGAACATAACCGGAAGTTAAAGTGCCACTGCGACGAAATTTTTCGAATTCCTTGTTTTTGCATTTTCTGAATCTTTAAGTGGTACTTACTCACCTGTCCAAGCCGTTTTGTCCAACAAGCGCGGGAAGATGGTTTTTTTGACGGTTTTTTCCGAGAATTTTTCGTCCGCCATTATCAAATCATGTTCCTGCAACCCCATAAGGCCTTGCTGCTTTGTGACGTCATACTCCTAACCAACTAGGCTCACATGGCGAATTTTGTTATAACATCTCTATGTAGTTCGCAGTTAACTGGCTTCGCAACGTGAATCTAGCGCTCTATTCGAATCGAATCGTGCCGATCGATGTGTAGTACACGGATGCAGCAATAGATCAGATATGAATGCAGGTATTTCCGCTCATTTAAGTCCTACGATTAAAAATTGAGCGAGATAAGTGGTTGAGATTCGTGCACACTCACCGCGCGAACTTCAACCCAAGCGGAAAGTTTGTGGCGGGTGTTAGTCCATTTCGCGGAGGAATGTTTTTCAAAAGCGTTTTATATAGAAGGTTGTCGTTGTCGGTTTATTCTTGGCTCAATTCCTACAATATGGAAGATCGAGCCAGGGAAACAAACGACAACACCGCAAGGTAAGCCTTGTTTAATTTTATCTAAGCTTCAGCATTGTGTCAGCCGTGAAGTTTTTTCAGTTTTTCGTAGAAGTATCCTATATGTTAAGTCCCAGACATTTCTGCGATTTGTAAATATATCTTCAAGTAACTGATCAATTTTAGTATTGTTCATATCGTCGCGCTATTGTATTTTAGTTTTTTATACCTTCTGTTTATTCCAGTCATGTGGCACACTCGTAAGATTCTGGTTTACCGAAGAGCCTTTCAATGGTTTCCAAAATTTTCAATTCAACCGGAATAATTTACTGTTTTTTTCCTCAAACACAGGTTCCTATATCTACTTTCCATAGAGATCATAAATGAACTGTAACATTTCTCACAGTCACCAGAAGTTTCATCCCCAGAAGCTGGCCACTCGGTAATTTAATGGGTTTTTAGATGTAGGCGCCCTTCACGTTATGTAATCTGGTAATTACTGTTCTTTTCGCTGGATAGAGACAATATTGTGGGCGAAACTCGTTTTCGTTAGAGCGTTTTGCTGTGTACATTTCCGTTGACCTAAAATAAACTCAAAGGTCCCACAGTTTTGTACCCATTGCGAAATCTGTTTGAATAAAATGGCAGTTTAAACTCAGTTTCCTAAGCGTCAGTTTCCTGTTCCTCACCTTGTGCACCTTGATAATTATGCTGGACAAATGCGTAATTTTACAGGTAATGTGGATTGTTGGGATTTTTAGGGAGGCAAGGTTAAGCCATTTTATCATGCAACAACAATGAGGGAGGGGAGGGGTGTCTAGCTTAAGAAAATGCAGTTTTAATCAAAACTATACACCTAATTGCAACATTCAAGAAATGAGGGGGGACAGAATCTTTAAAATAATCCCTCACTGTGTTACCTATAGAGCTTTAAAAATTCCATGACTTGCCAGGCCTGGAAAAAGAAGATTTATAATTCCAGGACTTCCCATGTTTCCATTACCCATGCAAACCCTGATCAGTGTTGCTTAATTCTTATGTCCCTTTATTTTTCTCTTTAAATTCATCCAGGCCTTGTTGATATTGCAATTAGACGTATTTTTAACAGAAGGACTAAACAGAAAACAGAGAATACTGTGACATTCTCTCATTTTTATCAATGAGTTGGATATTTCAGAATACAATCAGTCACACAGTCAGTGTTAACGTCATTGAGGTGCTGTGGTGTACTGAGGAGACCCTGAGTAGCATGCAGTACACTCCCCAAGGAATACATTTAATTTCTGGTGCTTTAGCCAGTTGGAAGTTCTGACAGGATTTGTTCATTACTAGTCTATAAAAGCCAATTTCATTGCTGATCTTTAAGGAAGAATATTACTACATGCAGCTGTGAGCAAGCACACCCTACATATTTTTGGCTGTTTAGGGTCTAAAATTAACTTTTTTGACTTTGGCTACAGCTTTCAACTTAATGAAACCTTTCCATCACAAGCTAGTGATGTGCAGTCGCCAACAGTTTTCCTCTTTATGGTAATGGAGTCAAGATGAAAAGTCTGCTATTGGCAAAAGCAGTCTGAATTTTCTGTCAGTGTAATTGCTTTGGCCAAAATTAACATTAATTTGGGAATGAGATAAATATATGACAGTGGCATAGTCCTGAAAATAGTTATCCCCCCATTGATGGCCAGTTGAAAATTCTCATCATCAATGTGAACTTTTAGCAGCACTGGCAGCTAGGAAGGGGTGATTTCAGACTCTGCTGTTGCCCCTCTAAAATTCCAAATTTGGGGGGTTTCCCACTGTCTCAGGTGTCTGTGGTGTTGCCTTCAGCAAACAATGTGGTCAATGTGGTAAACCCTTTAATTTTTCTTTCGTTTTAAGCCCTATTGCCGCAGTAGCCAAAACCCTACTACTCAGACACACTTTCAAAACCTGGATGCGAAAGTAACTTACTAATCATCTTTTTCAACTTCTGCCATTCTTTCATGACATCTATCAACCTCCATGCAACATCTACATTCTTCATGCAGGGCAACAAACTCCAACGAACAATTTATACACTTGCACCTATAACCATAACCTTACATGTACATGGCCGTAAGCTTAAATTCAAAATAACATTAACAGTTAATTGAAACCAAAAATATGTATAAATAAACTTGAAATACCTGAAGAACTAAAACTACCACTTCGATCTTTTTTTTTATTATTATTTTTGGTAATTGACCAAATTACAGAAATTTTAATCGTGCAATATCTACGAAACAGACATTTTCAAAAACGGTGACAGATCGAATCCAACATAACTTCCTTCGAAACAAACTGCTTGGAATTTTCAGTAGCTCTTTTACAAAAATAGATGCATTGATTAAAGCAGGGCTTAACTGCAGAATACCCTGCCACTTATTTGCATCTCATTGAATAAGAATAGCATCTATTGTGTTCTGCTTCGTTCTTCGAAGAACGCCGACCAATGAAAACAATAGTGGTACAGAGTGGCAGGGTATTCAGCAGTTACTCCCGACTGAGAAGCATGTCCTCAGACTCTTCTTCTTCCTTTACAGCTATTTGTTCAGCGTACTAGGTGGCTTCTTCTTCGGTGGCAATCTGGCTCGGCACTATCATCGTATGATTGGAAATCTTCACTTGCCGAACAGAAGCTAGCCTCTGAACACTCAGAGCAACCTTCACTACTGCTTCCAGACAAACTTTACCCAAAATGAACTTCTGAATCGACAGAGATTTCGCTAATACTAAGATAAAAACTCGACTGATATCAACAGCGATCAAAGGTAAATCAATCTCGTGTTAGGAATATGATGTCACAAGTAGAGATGCCGCTGTGAAAATAGCGGGCTCAACTGGAACCAATTTCGAGTAATGGCGGACGAAAATTTCCACTTTTCGAGCGGCGAAATTTTAATGAAGGAAGTCTTTTTAATTTTTTCTTTTTGGACGAAAGGACATCGTACATGATGGTAAGTTATTCTGTATAAAAAAAAGTGGGAAAAAGAAATGTGAAATTTCGTCGCAGTGGCACTTTAAATGTATATATGTGTAATTCAAGTATACCAGCAGCTAAGAACATCAAATAGTACTCATTTGGAATATTATTTTTAGGGCTAGTCCATTTCAGGGCTAGTCCATTTAGGTAGTCCATTGGGGTAGTTCATGGACTGGGGTCAGTGATTTGTCCATCAGCTAAATTCCAGTTTGCTAAGTTTCAGCACGATTCTATCGGTAGCACTTATACGAAGCTTCACACACGATTAACATCAAAGATATAAGCTTAAACCAGTCTTCAGAATAAAATCAGATCATTGTACGACAAGAAAACGCTTACCTTAGACCTCAGGTCCCAGTAAATTTCTGTTAGAACAGTTATTGTTTGCGAAACGTCTGCAAAGTTTCTGCTCATTTCATATTCCTCTTCATTCGGCATACAAATAAAGGACATATATTCTGTGTTTGGGGACTCGTTTTGGCCGCGTCAAGTAGGAAGAACAGCAACAAAACTATCCTATGTAACTCAAAACTCACTCCACTGTCCACTCCTCTTCATTGCCAGTCGGCGCCATTTTGAATGTTATTTTTTTAAGAGCCCGCATTACGTACCACCAGGAATCCGCTGGGAAGATCCCAACGGAGTGGGGGATGGGCAGCAGCTTTACTTTCTCCCAGGCCTCACTCATTTCGTTTCAAGAAAAAACATCGCTCTCCTCCTAAACCGATTAAAATTTGAAAAAACTGACAACGTCTTCATTAAGGGCATATACTCAGGCCTTTGGCAAAATTTTCTTTCGTTGCTAGCTCAAATGGTCGTTGAGCAGGAAGCTGACAAACTTTTCAGTTAGATTTTCTACTGCCGCACTTTTTTAGGAAAAAGTAATCATAGCCATTTTCTAAAACACTATTTATTAAACTACAACTTCGCTTAAAAATATTCTTGGAGAAAGGTTCTAGTAAACTTTTAGAACAAATATTAAAATTTGGCCCGTTCTGGTCACGTGACCGATGACGTCACAGCATTAAAAATAGCAAAAATGTAAATTTCATAAAAATATCCACCCATATCCAAATTTTTGTTTCCTCGCATTTAAAGGAACGCGAGATAGCACTTGTACCCAGACTCCCACTTTTTGAAAATTGTACATAGCTCCCTTAATATTTATATTTTGTTCGGTACCCGGGCAGTCCGAAATGGCTCACACCATTGTGCTTTAGACCACGTTGACTGCTTTTTCAATAACAAAATAATTTTGTCACAGTGAGCAAAAACGCACTTCAGAGCAAAGTCACGTGACCAATGACGCCATCGCCCTAAGTCTTGTACAATTATTAGTTTATGGTAAGACTTATTTCTAGACAACGTGGGGGTCTTGCTGCCCTCAAACTGACCAAGTTATTTGGGATTGACGATTTTCCAGCTGCAAAGGATTCTGGGAAGGTTCTTATTATAATTATATATTGTTATTTAATTATTATTATTATTACAAGTGAAACCGGAAATAACAAGATATAATTATTTAGTATCACCCAACTAGTGGACTAATGCAAATCCTGCATTTTGATTGGCTACGCTACTAGGGGTCTAATAGTATTAGTCATCGAGTAGCGAAATTCGCGGGTTTTTCTTTCGTTTTTTCCCAAAGCAGATATTTCTTTAACTTGCATTTGCTAACTTTATTATTGCCTTTTTTGTCCGACTAGTTGGGTGATACTAAAACAATTAGACCCTTAGCCCTCAAGGGCCACGGGTCAATAGCCCATTCGGCTTCGCCTCATGGGCTATTGACCCGTAGCCCTTTCGGGCTACGGGTCTAATTGTCAAATATCCCATAAAAAGGTAGATATAAGGCAAAGAAACAAAATGATGGCCGAAAAGGGTAACTTTTAATGCCATGGCGAGACATGACTAACCTTCTTCAGGGGCAACACTGAAGCAAAGTAAAAATGGAGAAAATTTAACGGTTACAATACAGAAATAGTCAAGTCAGTGGATTAATGACGTCCACGTCAACACTGTGCGATACCTCGTTCGACTCGACTCTCCTTCCGCCACTTCGACTAGGTCACCTGAAGATGTGTTAGACTGTAAAAATATTTTTAACTGGCCACTCTGGGAGAGATTTCTATCAAGGCTTGATGGACGGCTTTTTGGATGTATCTAAAGCGTTGTGAAAGGGATTGTATTCGCGCCGCGACTGCATTCGACAACACATAAATTTTCCCGCCGTGCTTTGAGCATGACTAAAGACGAAGGATGTGCGATTTACGCAGTGGCCCGATGTAGCCTTTTCGTTGGAGAAGGTATTTACCGTTGACCTTTTATTTAGTCGTTTTCTGCAAAAAACTTACGGTCAACCGATAAGCCAGATAAGCGTTGTCTTTGTTAATGTGCCCAACTTTTGAATGGCTCGGCAAGAAGTTAAGCCTACTCTCAAATTTGGTTTTCGAGTTTATCGTCAGTTTGTTTGTGAAGAGGGTCTTCAGGATTTCTGTGTTGGACCCATTCTCATAGCAAATTACATTTTAATTTCCCCTCAATTTAAAAAATAGATTCAAATGAAATTTACCGTTAAGCTTATAATTTAAACATTGTTGTAAAAAGGTTTTTCCTCAGACTACCATTGTAAATAGGTGTCACAAACCACAAGCGTAACACTTTGTAAAACTGCCAAATCTATTGAAACAATTATTTGCTAATCTTTCTTTCTTTTTTTCGACTGGTTCTTGGTCGGTTTTGACATAAACTTTAGTACTTGACGTCTTCAGAGCTATTAAGCTTAGGTACTTTCCGCGTTTAGCGCGCACGTACACGAACTCGCACAAACAGCCGTGATTTTAAAACTTTTCTCTGTTTGTGCTGAATCTTTGACATACAATTTTTAGCTTTAAAAAGTTTGAATTAAGTTATGTGAACCCCCATGCATTACAACCTCTGTGAAAATGTTTTTTGTAGTACAGTAATTTTTCAGATACAACAAAATGTTTCGCCACTCAAATTAAACTTATGTGTCGGAATCGTGTAATTCATTAGGGTAATCCATTTGAAAGCACGAACTGTTCCAGTATTTGTTTATGCGCAACTATTTTTCTTAGGCCACTACTTTGAATAATGGCTTTATTGTACACTTTGTTATAATTCTAATAGGGAATTTAGTTCATGGACAGTATAAAATAAAGTTTTGATGTCCGTGCGAATGAAGGTAACGTTTCAAGTTCCGGTTGAAAATAAAGTAATCATTTATTCCGTCACTGTTTACAATACGTTTTTAACCTTCAAATATCGTATTTAGTAAAATTACTGAGCTTGCATCGGTTGCCTTAAGCAACTTCAATTGTTTCATTTAATGTTAGCATTAATTTGATTTCATTCGCATTGCTGCAACTTCTAGTTTAAGTTTTAAAATTTCAAGAATTAAACCACACTTTTTAGGTGGGAAGTGCATTTAAGTGTACCACAAACGCGCTTTTTTTGTTTTGTTTTTAACAAACAGCAACAACTATCTGTATCAACTTGCCTTCTCAAGTATACATTGTCCCTGAGCAGACAGCAGCCATAAAAAAAGTAATAATAACTAAAAAAGTCGTCAGAAGTTCCGTTTAAAGAAAATGCAAGTCTAATCCGTTGTCCAGTCCTTAGAATTTTTTTTTTCTAGCTAACCTTTTGTGGCGCGGCGTCGCAGTGAACAAAAAGCGCGCGAAAGTAAAGCCTCGTTTTCGTTCTTTCCTCCAGGCCCTCTCCTCTGAAAAAAATCTTAAACATCGATCCTCGCCAAAAGCAATTGAAATAGAGAAACTGACAACGCCATCATAAAGAGCATACTCTCAAGCCTTTGGCAAAATTTTCTTTTATTCCTACCTCAAATGGTCGTTGAGCAGGAAGCTGACAAACTTTTCAGTTAGATTTTCTACTGCCGCACTTTTTTAGGAAAAAGTAATCATGGCCATTTTTAAAACACTATTTATTAGACTACAACTTCGCTTAAAATATTCTTGGAGAAAGGTTCTAAACTTTTAGAGCGAATATCAAACATCGATCCGTTCTGGTCACGTGACCGATGACGTCACAGCATTAAAAATGACAAAAATGTATATTTCATAAAAACATATCTACCAATATCCAAATTTTTGTTTCCTCGCGTTTAATGCAACGCGAGATAGCACTTGTACCCAGACTCCCACTTTTTGAAAATTGTAGATAGCTCCCTTAATATCTATATTTTGTTCGGTACCCGGACAGTCCGAAATGGCTCACACCATTGTGCTTCAAACCACGTTGACTGCTTTTTCAATAACAAAATAAATTCGTCCCAGTGAGCGAAAACGCACTTGTGAGCAAAGTCACGTGACCAATGACGTCATCGCCTTTAATCTTGTACAATAATTAGTTTATGGTAAGACTTATTTCTAGACAACGTGGGGGTCTTGCTGCCCTCAAACTGACCAAGTTATTTGGGATTGACGATTTTCCAGCTGCAAAGGATTCTGGGAAGGTTCTTAATATAATTATATATTGTTATTTAATTATTATTATTATTATTTTTATTATTATTATTATTATTATTATTATTATTATTATTATTATTATTATTATTATTATTAGTATTATTATTAGTATTATTATTATTATTATTATTATTATTATTATTATATATTATTATTATTATTATTATTATTATTATTATTATTATTATTTACTACTTCACTTGAATCTATATACCACCCAAAGGACATGTTCGTCTATTTGAACAATACTTTAGACTTCTTCTTACTGGCGAAGGAGCTGTGACCACCAATTTCAGGTCAGGAACAGCTGGAGAAAGCTGCTTCCGAATAATATTTCATTCGCGATGCTGTCTTTTTTCCGTCAGTGTTTTTGCAAGTTTTTTGACGTGCTAAGCCACTTGTTAAAACTCATATTGTTCTCTTCCGATGACTATCAGCTTATAAATTGAAATTGTCATCACCCTTGGCTTTATCTATAGGAGCTTACTAAATTAACACCTGTGCATTTAACTAATTTCCAGGTATCAAAACAAACTCTTTTCCCTAAAGAGCTCATTCGAAGCCTCAACAAAACTCGCGTTTATTGCTACTAAAGAACAGTTATACAAAAACTACTGAGACTCCGATCGCACAGAGATAGAGCAATAAAGACAAAGGAAGACAGAACATAGAGCTGACAAAATCACAAAGGGTTTTGCAGAGACAGTTTCTTCACAGAAGGTAATGGACACCAACATCTTTGTAAACATTTCTCTCGGATCATGTTTTCATCTTCCTGATCCAATCTTCGATCAAGTTTCACAACGATTCACCGCAAACCTCATAAGCGCCATCATCAACATCGTGACAGCTCCAATCGCCGTCATAGTCAATGCTTTGGTTGTTACCGCCATATTTGGCACATCTTGTCTACGGACGCCTTATTCGAATCTACTGATAGCTTGCTTGTTGCTATATGATGTCTTTGTCGGCCTCACCGCTCAGCCAGGTTACATCATCTACAGGCTCATGGAAAACCAAACTCGTTCAGTTCCTTGTTTTGTGAAAATCATATATTGCGTTGCCTTCTACATTTGCTTTGGAGTGTCTTTCATAACTTTAACAGCTGTGAGTTACGAAAGATTTGTACCTGTTCGACTTGGTGTTAGATACAACAATCTTTTCTCTTGTAGTCGTGTTTTGAAGTACATGCTAGGCATATGGGTCTTGAACGTTTCGTTGGCCACGTTGCAATGGGCAAAAATTAACCATGTTGCAAGAGGTACCCATCACGTAGTTTGGTTAATTTGCCTTTTTGTTACGGGAATAATCCAAGTGGCCGTGTTTATTATTGTGCGATGAAGTCGTCAACAGGTCCATGGAGACGCAGAAACTATCGAAAATGTACGGAAGCAAAGAGAAGTTAAACTTGCACTGAGCATCTCACTTATAGTGGGGGTTTACCTAATATTGAACTTTCCAGTAATGTTTGTGACATTTTACCATCAGACGCTGGGATATGTATAGGAAATCGTATGAACGCGAGTGCATTTCGTGATATATGGCACGAGTGATGTTTTTCAAGTTCTCAAAATTGCACGAGTCGCAGGCGAGTGCAATTTGAGAACTTGAAAAACATCACGAGTGACCATATATCACGAAATGCACGAGCGATCATACGATTTTTTTATTTATAATATTCTCAACAAAATTATAAAAAAAAATCAAGAAAACGCGACCGTCACGCTTCTATGGACACGCAACTCTGAAGTGGCTTCCAAACTGCTCACATGTTTTATTTCAACCGATCAATTACAACCTAGTGACAGGTAAACCATGCGTGAATTTTCAGGTAAAATTCAGAAAAACTTCATGAACTGAACAAGTTTATCATATCAAGAGCATGAAAATCAGTTAAGCGATGGCAAGTTTGTAATTGTTCCGTAATGAGTTACCTTGAACAGACAGTTAATGCTGATCGATCTGAACTTTTGGGTGAACAGCCTGTCCTTGAATGACGCTAAACGTGACTTGACAGTTGTGGAAATTGTTTACCGTAAGAGCATGATGGCTGCTTGCTTGCTGGATCTGTTCCGTACTGGTTGGAAGAAAATACTACACTGAAAATCCTAGGAAACTGTTTGATGTTGTTGTCCGTTGAGTTCTGCTGATGTGTGATGTGTGATAGCTGCCGATGCTCCTTTTCATTTCCTTCATTGTAGTCGTTCGGTGACTTTTCATTTGCGTGGCCGACTACCTGAATAATAGACTGCCTCTAAACGTTTGCTGCCCTCAGTTGCTTTCCACTACATCGTCTGAGAAATAACTCCTGGACTGAAATCGCCGAGAGTTTTTGCTGTCCATAGTATTTCTTCTTCTTTGCTTGTCAGTGTACTTGCCGCGTTCGGCCGTTTCCCTTTTCCTTGCTGGCGAAGATGTTTTACTTTTCCCTCGAGCACGGACTTGGACAGTTAAAACTCCCCGTCTCGTGTAATTGACAACAGGTAGTCACGTTCTTTCAAACACCGGTCAGAGGCTGCCAGCATGGACTTCAAACTCTCCGGTTCGTACTCTAATCCATCTTTGGTAAGTACTCCGGCATTGGTAAATTTTCATCGAGATCTTCGTGCTCATACTCCTCCAGTTGAGGACTGAATTTTCTTTCATTTTCCCAGTTTTCCCAGATATTCAACCACGTTTGGGTTAATTAAGTAGTGCTTTTGTTTTTTGCCTTTAGTTTCAGCTGGTCAACAACTATTTCGTCCGACGAAGTATACCGGCTTCCAGCCATTTTGGTTTTTGCTTCAGTTAAATTTCGCGTTTCCCCTATAGTTTCCATAGCAACTTCCGTATTGCACTCTATAACCTCCATTTGCACTCTATAATCTATTTATGCACTCGTTATTGACCAATCAAATACTTGAAATTTTGTTGAGTATATTATAAAACTTAAAATCGTATAACTACTACAGTTGGGCAGAAACATTTGCTTTTCTCAATTCGTGTTCGAATCTCATAATTCCTTTTTGGAAGAATCAACAGGTTCGTAGAAGAATAAAGAATATCTTAAAGAACGTAGTGTGCTGGTGATAGTTTATTTGCATTGTGCCAAGTTTTCTCACAGACATCGATCATTGTAAAATTTAATAATTAATGTCCTGAGGAACATTGAGGCACCAACTACATTAGCCTTGTAAGATATGAGGTATTTACGGGGATTAACTCATACTCATACCCCTGTTTTAATTTGTCGATTTTAATATAAAATGCCTAGAGTTTGTTTTCACTTTCAGAGAGACGTGAATCATTATCTGTTGAATTATTTGAAAATATTGTAAGAAATGAACACCAAAAGCTGGTAAATCTGCTACCTTCTATGGCCAGCTCCCACGCTCAGCGTCTTAGAAATAAGAAGTGTTTTAATACCCCAGTTTGTCGCACCGATCGTTCCATGAACTCTTTAACTTTTTAGCCACGCGATGCAAATAACCTTTAAATACGGTTCTAATTAATCACTTTCATTGTAATTTTATATTGAACGTAATTTAGTCTTACGACTTTAATGTATAATGTTTTAATAAACGAGTTAACTATTACTACTACTATTTCTGTAATGTTTGTGTTCTTCTCCTTCACATATTTACTATCCGCCTGATAATTTACAACGAATATTTTGGTTCGTTGGTACACACTGTATTTATAAACAACGCCCGCAGCACTATACTTCAAGATCGAAAAAAAAACAACAACAAAGATGGCGATGTTGTTTGGGTCGCGTTGACCGAACTTTAATTCCGAATTTTGCAAAAAAATTAACAAATAGGAAGCCACAACCAATACTGTGAGCGGATATCACTACTGTGTTCCGTGTGTAATTGAAAGAGGCGCGTACATTTTTGCAATATTTGCTAGCAGTTTTTTATTCTATTTCCGACAAATTTATTTGTGTTCTAGAGCTATCAAACACTAGCGATCGATTTCTATTTTCTTTGACAGAACATTGAAAGTACGTTGACAATTTAAGAGCACCCAAGCATCTCGAGGGCGGAATGTACTCCCCCATATAAATTATGAGGGTATGTACTGGGAACGGGGTTTATTCGTTGTTCTTTAACATTTTGTTCTTAAACGGCGACATTTTATTCTCTTTTTTTAGGTACACTCCTTAGGTGTTTAAATCAACTGTCTTTTGTAGTTGCTGAAAGTTAATTTTTCTGTCGATAATCTCCTGTCATGCTTTTACCTCATAAAGTAAATAGAGGCTAAGAAATATTAAGGATATTGCTTTCCTTACTCTTAATTAGAACCTAGACTTTATTCTAAAAGCAGCTGTAAGAAACTTTTTAACCCAGAAAGCCAGCTTTACGATTTGAATCAACCTCTTAACTTAGAAATGTTCCGAAACACAACTTCCTTCCAGAGAAGGCCCTTGTTCCCAGGCTTTGTAAGCCAGCACCAGTAGAAAAATAATTACAGAGTGTTGAATCTTTAGGTCTTCCTTCCTCTTCTGTCACGAGTTTGTCATTTCGTTTTTCTTTGTTTCCCTCACAGTTAACTGTGAATTCACTCAGCTGTGCATGCCATATTACAGACGTCAGTATGATGGCAAAACATATTCTTGTAAACTTAAGATAATTTGGAACTGCTCATTACTGCAAGCCTTCAAAAGTGGACACCTGTCCATTCTGGTTTAACACGCATATAGACAAACGCGTTGAACGTCTTCACTAGAGAGAGGTAAAGACGTTTGTTCAGTCTCATCTCGAAATGGACACCAACATCTCTGCCGACGTTCCTTTCTGTTACCATCTTCCTGATCCAACCTTCCATCAAGCCACCCAGCGTTACACCATGAACCTGGTAACCGCCATCATCAACATCGTTACAGCCCCATTCGCAGTTACAGTCAATTCCTTGGTTGTCATCGCCATCGTCAGCTGCAATCGTCTGCGAACTCCTTCGAATCTGTTCATAGCTTGCTTGGCGCTGTCTGATGTTTTTGTCGGCCTCACGGCTCAACCAGGTTATATAACCTACAGACTCATGGAAAACCAGCGTCGTTCAGTTCCTTGCTTCGTGAGAATCATCTATTGTGCTTCCTTCTACGTTTGCTTTGGAGTGTCTTTCATGACGTTATGTGCCGTAAGCTATGAAAGGTTTGTGGCTGTTCGATTGCGACTTAGCTACAATACCTTTTACTCTTCGAGGCGTGTTCTGAAGTATCTGCTAGGCATATGGACTCTGAACATTTTGCTGGCCTCACTGCAATGGGCTAAAATCAACCAAGCAGCGAGAGGTACCCACCTCATTCTTTGGCTTATTCTTCTTCTTGTCTCTGGAGCAACTCAAATTCACATTTTAATGATTGTCCGACAGAATCGTCGCCAGCTCCAAGTGCAACTTCAAGCCGCTGAAAATCGACAGAGACAAAGAGAAGTTAAGCTTGCAAAAAGCCTCTCTGTAATCGTTGGAGTATATTTGCTTTCGAACTTTCCGGTGCTGTTTGTGACAATTTATCACCAGATCCTAAGCCTTGATTTGAAAACCTACAACCACTACAGCTGGACAGAGACTTTGGCTTTTCTTAACTCACTCTCAAACCCAGTCATTTGTTTGTGGAGAAATAGACAGATTCGCCAAAAAGTCAAAGATTTCTTGAAGAAAAAATAAATTAGAACAACAATTTGCTAGTGTTTTGCATTTTCAACCACTATAAGCGTTTATATAGCTGCATATGCATGGACAAAGCCTTACTGAAGTTTTTCTAAACTCACGTTTGAACCATTTCATCCTTTGCCGGGAAGAATCGGCAAGTTCGCCAAAGAGTACAAACATCTTTAAAGAAAGTAGCGAACTGATGAAGATGTAAGTGTATGGCGCATATTGAATTGTTTGTTTCTCTTTTTTTTCTTTTCAAAAAAAGAGAGACATTCATGACATACTGAAAGCGCAAGAACTGTTAATTAACCAAAGTTGTAGGTACAATGTGTTCAGAATTTTGAACACATGGAAGACTAGAGTATTTATTTTAGTGAAGCGGTTATGTTTTTTTATTATAAGTTAGCTGTTGTAAAACTGCGCAAACTGTTTTGCTACCCAGCCGCAAAATTTGAATAGCAAATAAACTTAAATGGAGGTATTTACATTTGCATTTTATCCTCTTTGAAGTCCAGTTATTAAAAATCCAATTGTCGTTTCCAGTTGATAAAAAGATAATATTTCCGTGGACTGTTACCTGTCAAAACACAGGCGCAGCATGAGATTGTGAAAGTGTGCTGAGCGCAACAAGAAAATCACGAGTGCCGAAGACGCTCCAAATGTAAGTGGGATGGGGGGGGGGGACGCCACCCCCAAGAAAGTATTAAAACCTAAGGTCTCGGAAGTGCCAATTTCTGCAATTATTAAGGGACATTGTAATAATTAAATTCGAGAGAAAATACAGTAGTAAGTTAAATGTTGTAATCGTCTCTAGAGGTTTTGGGAAGCAAGGACAAAAACAGGGGCTAAAACAATGGTATAAACAGTGACTTTACAATGTTTGCATGAGTGGGGGCAGTGGGGGAAGAATTTTTTCCTTTGTTTCACTCCACTATTACGTATCTTGTTATGTAAAGGTCCTGAAGAGACTTACATACACCGACAACAATTCGAAATTCAAACGTCGGCCCAATTTTATGGTAACTCTAAAAAGACAAAAGCTTTTAGGAATAAGAAAGATTTTTTTTTCTAGATTTTAGTTGTACGCACTGGTGTACCTGCGTATATGGACGCTACCCACCATACTTGTGGCCAATAGTCTCTATTTCATCCATTTGGTGCCGTGTGCAGCCTTGCCAGTCTTTTCTGATTTAAGAGCGAAAGCCTCCGGCGTTTATAATATGAGCCCTTATTTACGAAGATACCTTAAAAGTTTAACAAGGAAAAAGTGCTAGTAATTTATTCAATTTTGAAATACATTTTAGCTCTCTGGCTGCTTATTTTTGCAAAGAGCATTGAGAGGTCAATAAAGTTGGATCCATGGCAACGCTAAAATGAATGACATATGTCATACTCAAATGACCTGTTTATCTAACTAGCGTGCGATTTTGCACCCCATTATATCCACCGAGCCACGCAGTTTTCTCTCCAGTTTAAAGTATAACAAGAAGTTGCTGCCTGTGCCCCATATTAGAGTTCTTTTTATTCTCACCTTAGTTTCAAAACTATAATCATGAGTTTGATTTTTACATTACGACCAGAGTGTGATTATTAAACATAGCTTCAAACGGAGGCTGCCCCGCTGGCTATATTTTCGCACCTAGTTGTCAGCCAACGGCAACACGTGCTTGTTCAATGACAGTTAATGATAAAATGTGCTTTATTTTCTGCCAGCCATCGAATATTCCATTAACACATTCAAACATTTATTGCACTAGCGCGCATTGCTTATGAAATGGTCGATAGCCGACGAGGCAAATAGTGCCGACTTGGTTGTAATCATCTCAGTTCCAACAAGAGCAGAGACTTATTGTTTAATCAAAAACGCCAGGGAAAGGTACTATTTAAGAAATACTCACTTATGCCTCCGATGATTAGAAGTTTCTCAAAGTAACGCCGGACATTTGCAGCTTGCAGGATGCAAGTTGACAAGCGACGACACTTGTTAATGAATATGCTGTCTCCTGAAACTTATGAAGATTGTGGCAGACGGCTTGTCAAAGATAACCTGACTTGAAAATTAAATAGAAGGCCGGCCACCTGCCTCATCCATACAGGTTTGAAGAGCCCTTATCCAACTACGAAATGAGTGTGAGTAGACAAGAACAATGAGCGGGAAGCCTGTGCCGACCTCCTAATCACATTCCCAAATCATTAACCAAGCAGAAGCTTTCCAAGTTGTAGGTTACTCAGAGATTAGAAGGAAGTATCTTCAATTAATATGGAGATAAGCCTCTCATTAACCCTCGATATATTCGTACCTTAGTAGGAATAGGCTTTTATTTACTGCCTGGTGAACGCTTGTTGTCAGAACAGATATTTTGCGTTCTGCGGTAAATCCAATCCAGACTCTGATTGAGTTTGTGCTGGGATATATTTGACATATGACACCTATATACGGAAGGCAATACGCCCATAAATTTAACCTTTCCAGATCCAGTACCCATCTGTTTCAGATACATTTATGCAAAAAATATGTCAATTTGTGCTTGCTTGATAAAAAATACTACAAGGTCCTTACCTTTCCTAGGGTACAGTTTAGGGAAATGTCAACGAATCCTTCGTCAAGGAACGATTGGTAGAGTTTATACAACAGCTGTTATTAGCCGAGCTCCGGCGGCCCGAAGGGCCGCCAAGCGGAACCCCATACTCATATAGGAAAGAAAAGGAAACCCATGAGTTGATTTTCTCATGGTTATCATAGCCAGCGGCATTGCTCGTGGGCGCATACACACGACGGCGATGACGGCGGAGTCACGCAACATGGCGCCATACTCCGAAAAATACGGTTTACCCTGTACTTTTATGATATTGGACATCCATGTTATTATCAATTGACACCTGTCGAAACAAGGTATCTGCTGCCAGTTACACGCGACCATATCGTGGGCTCAAGTGTACAGCCCATCGAGGACAGGTGTTTTTTTTTAAGTTGACCGCTAAGCAAGTCACGGTGGTCGGTTGCTAGGGCTTTTCCTCCCGCTCCTTACAAACTAAGAGTTCAAGAGTCATAGACAGAAGCAGAATGCATCGAATGTAACGAAACTTGGCAGGCAAGTAGGTTGATGAATTACCTATTTATTCGTGTTTATTTTATCCCAGATGACTGGTATTGTGACGTCATATATGATGTCCAAATTTGGCATCAGAAAAAAAAATTCAGGAAAGAAATAGTAAAAATTTGATAATAGTTTTCTGCATAGAATTCTATGATTTCTGGTGAAAACCCTATCTCAATCGGATAAAATAGTGTAAAGTTACAGCTAGTTAAAGAAATTCAAATTTCCCGCCACAAATTTTAGGGGGTTTTTAAACGCGAAAACGATGAATGTATTCGCAACGGAGAAAAGACAAAACCGCATAAAATCGAAATTGTATTTTTTTTATTTGGCTTGTGTGGTGCTATGACGCGTATTTCGTCACGTTTTACGTCATCATGACGTCAAAATGACGTAAATCGCGACGAAACGTGACGAAGTACGCGTCATAGCACCACACATGCCAAATCAAAAAAACTACAATTTTGATTTTATGCAGCTTTGTCTTTTCTCCGTTGCGAATACATTCATCGTTTTCGCGTTTAAAACCCCTTAAAATTTGACCATATATGTTCATGTGGCGGGAAATTTGAATTTCTTTAATTGCCTGTAACTCTACGTCATTTTATCCGATTGAGATGGGGTTTTCACTCTTAATATTGTTTCTCTGTGACAAAAATTCTTGTACCGTTTTGAACACTGCTTTTGAAATTTTTAGTGTTGTTACTAAAAATAGGTGTCATTTACGTCATCATACTTCCCAGAAAACTCAAAAATACCTTTACAACGGTACAAATTTGAAGAAAAATTTCCTCCAATTTAGATGTTCTAATGTCTTGCTTTATTTAGAATGAGGTAAATATTAAATTTAAGAAAGTTGCGGGAGGAAAAGCCCTAGCAACCGACCATCGTGAGTGCTGGTTTTCGATTGAATTGCCGGCTCATGTCACGTTAACTTGTTAAAAACACGGCAGGATTTGTTCGGAAGCTTGTTAACGCTAGCCCAAGATTAAATTTTTTTCGCATTATAACTTTTTCTTCTATACAAATGTTTTTCCCTCATTTTTTTGAGTGTATGGCCATTATAAAACTCAAAACTACAAGGTTACAAAACTCAAATCAACATTCTACCTTTTCCTGGGTTAGCTTAAGAACAACCCGGCAAAGGAGCTACGCTTTTAGGCTGGCCTAAATCTATATATTACAGTTGAGCCTGCGGCCAAATCTTCTTTTGTTTAAGAACACGTTTAAACGAAGCGAACGGGTCAATACAAAGCAAAATTGACCCTATCAACTCGTTAGCATGTCCAACCGCTGATAACGGTAATAACAGCTACTCCAGCGTCACTCACTGAAACAATCAAATTCATAATTATAAAACAATATACATGTAGGTCAATAAATAATTGTTATGTAGCTGCTTACAGCTGAGGGGACCCATCATGATTTCACTTTCCCTAGGATACGACGCACTTAACGCCTTTTTGAGACCTCAGACTACAGCTTTCTATTTGAAGAAAAATTCTGGTTTCAATTTGCGGGCTTTTCTCGAACTTTCCAAAAGAAAAGGACAATCTTGTGAGGTATACCAGAGGTTTTGGAAATTTCTCACCAGGAATTTTCGTTCCATTTGGATTTTCCCTCAAGAATTTCCGGAATCGTCACCTGGATGCTTTGTTTCAGTAGGAAATTCATTAATTTCTATGTTATCTATGTATTTCCCAGGCGATTTTCGTACGTACCATTCGTCCTTGTTCGAAGTTTTCGGAATTTTTTAGTTTGATGGAAACATCCCTAGGTC
>JAHPZR010004906.1:37500-52090 GCA_019787425.1 Platygyra sinensis
AATTCAACAGATAATGATTCACGTCTCTCTGAAAGTGAAAACAAACTCTAGGCATTTTATATTAAAATCGACAAATTAAAACAGGGGTATGAGTATGAGTTAATCCCCGTAAATACCTCATATCTTACAAGGCTAATGTAGTTGGTGCCTCAATGTTCCTCAGTACATTAATTATTAAATGTTACAATGATCGAAAAGCACCTCTAAAGAATTAATAGCGGAGCTTTAGCGCGCGAAGCGCGCAGCGAAGCCCCATACTTAAGAAAAATTGGTAACTCATCAAGCCGAGAATATTTGGTTATGACGTCAGCGTACGAGCGAACGAACGCCGTCCGTACAGACTCTGGGGGTGGAGGAGGGGCGTCTCGTGGTAAGGCTCAGAGACATGCAGCCTTGGTTTACCGTGTACTTCTTTGATATTGGACATCCATGTTATGATCAATTGACAGCTGTCAAAACAAGGTCTCTGCTGACCAGTATCACGAGAACATATCGCGGGCTCATGTGTAAAGCTCATCGAAGTCTAATGTTTTTTTGAAGTTGACTGCTGACGAAGTGCTGGTTTTTGAATGGATCGCGGGCTCATGTCAGGTTAACTTGTTGAAAACAGGGCAGGATTGTTCGGAAGCCGGTAAACACTAGCCCAGGATTAAAATTTATTCGAATTGTAACTTTTTCTTCTGTACAAATGTTTTTCTGCTCCTTTGTTTTGAGTATATGGTGATATTAAAACTCAAAACAGAAACTCAAACAGTAAATAGAAAACCTCACCGCAAAGTTTCAAAACTCAAATCAACATTCTACCTTTTCCTGGGCTAGGTCAATCGGGCACTGAACAACCCGGCGAAGAAGCTACGCTTTTAGGCTGGCCTAAATCTATATATTATTACTTCAATATTCCATCTCTGTGAGAAAACTTGGCACAATGCAAATAAACTATCACCAGCACACTACGTTCTTTAAGATATTCTTTATTCTTCTACGAACCTGTTGATTCTTCCAAAAAGGAATTATGAGATTCGAACACGAATTGAGAAAAGCAAATGTTTCTGCCCAACTGTAGTAGTTATACGATTTTAAGTTTTATAATATACTCAACAAAATTTCAAGTATTTGATTGGTCAATAACGAGTGCATAAATAGATTATAGAGTGCAAATGGAGGTTATAGAGTGCAATACGGAAGTTGCTATGGGAACTATAGGGGAAACGCGAAATTTAACTGAAGCAAAAACCAAAATGGCTGGAAGCCGGTATACTTCGTCGGACGAAATAGTTGTTGACCAGCTGAAACTAAAGGCAAAAAACAAAAGCACTACTTAATTAACCCAAACGTGGTTGAATATCTGGGAAAACTGGGAAAATGAAAGAAAATTCAGTCCTCAACTGGAGGAGTATGAGCACGAAGATCTCGATGAAAATTTACCAATGCCGGAGTACTTACCAAAGATGGATTAGAGTACGAACCGGAGAGTTTGAAGTCCATGCTGGCAGCCTCTGACCGGTGTTTGAAAGAACGTGACTACCTGTTGTCAATTACACGAGACGGGGAGTTTTAACTGTCCAAGTCCGTGCTCGAGGGAAAAGTAAAACATCTTCGCCAGCAAGGAAAAGGGAAACGGCCGAACGCGGCAAGTACACTGACAAGCAAAGAAGAAGAAATACTATGGACAGCAAAAACTCTCGGCGATTTCAGTCCAGGAGTTATTTCTCAGACGATGTAGTGGAAAGCAACTGAGGGCAGCAAACGTTTAGAGGCAGTCTATTATTCAGGTAGTCGGCCACGCAAATGAAAAGTCACCGAACGACTACAATGAAGGAAATGAAAAGGAGCATCGGCAGCTATCACACATCACACATCAGCAGAACTCAACGGACAACAACATCAAACAGTTTCCTAGGATTTTCAGTGTAGTATTTTCTTCCAACCAGTACGGAACAGATCCAGCAAGCAAGCAGCCATCATGCTCTTACGGTAAACAATTTCCACAACTGTCAAGTCACGTTTAGCGTCATTCAAGGACAGGCTGTTCACCCAAAAGTTCAGATCGATCAGCATTAACTGTCTGTTCAAGGTAACTCATTACGGAACAATTACAAACTTGCCATCGCTTAACTGATTTTTCATGCTCTTGATATGATAAACTTGTTCAGTTCATGAAGTTTTTCTGAATTTTACCTGAAAATTCACGCATGGTTTACCTGTCACTAGGTTGTAATTGATCGGTTGAAATAAAACATGTGAGCAGTTTGGAAGCCACTTCAGAGTTGCGTGTCCATAGAAGCGTGACGGTCGCGTTTTCTTGATTTTTTTTTATAATTTTGTTGAGAATATTATAAATAAAAAAATCGTATGATCGCTCGTGCATTTCGTGATATATGGTCACTCGTGATGTTTTTCAAGTTCTCAAATTGCACTCGCCTGCGACTCGTGCAATTTTGAGAACTTGAAAAACATCACTCGTGCCATATATCACGAAATGCACTCGCGTTCATACGATTTCCTATACATATCCCAGCGTCTGATGGTAAAATGTCACAAACATTACTGGAAAGTTCAATATTAGGTAAACCCCCACTATAAGTGAGATGCTCAGTGCAAGTTTAACTTCTCTTTGCTTCCGTACATTTTCGATAGTTTCTGCGTCTCCATGGACCTGTTGACGACTTCATCGCACAATAATAAACACGGCCACTTGGATTATTCCCGTAACAAAAAGGCAAATTAACCAAACTACGTGATGGGTACCTCTTGCAACATGGTTAATTTTTGCCCATTGCAACGTGGCCAACGAAACGTTCAAGACCCATATGCCTAGCATGTACTTCAAAACACGACTACAAGAGAAAAGATTGTTGTATCTAACACCAAGTCGAACAGGTACAAATCTTTCGTAACTCACAGCTGTTAAAGTTATGAAAGACACTCCAAAGCAAATGTAGAAGGCAACGCAATATATGATTTTCACAAAACAAGGAACTGAACGAGTTTGGTTTTCCATGAGCCTGTAGATGATGTAACCTGGCTGAGCGGTGAGGCCGACAAAGACATCATATAGCAACAAGCAAGCTATCAGTAGATTCGAATAAGGCGTCCGTAGACAAGATGTGCCAAATATGGCGGTAACAACCAAAGCATTGACTATGACGGCGATTGGAGCTGTCACGATGTTGATGATGGCGCTTATGAGGTTTGCGGTGAATCGTTGTGAAACTTGATCGAAGATTGGATCAGGAAGATGAAAACATGATCCGAGAGAAATGTTTACAAAGATGTTGGTGTCCATTACCTTCTGTGAAGAAACTGTCTCTGCAAAACCCTTTGTGATTTTGTCAGCTCTATGTTCTGTCTTCCTTTGTCTTTATTGCTCTATCTCTGTGCGATCGGAGTCTCAGTAGTTTTTGTATAACTGTTCTTTAGTAGCAATAAACGCGAGTTTTGTTGAGGCTTCGAATGAGCTCTTTAGGGAAAAGAGTTTGTTTTGATACCTGGAAATTAGTTAAATGCACAGGTGTTAATTTAGTAAGCTCCTATAGATAAAGCCAAGGGTGATGACAATTTCAATTTATAAGCTGATAGTCATCGGAAGAGAACAATATGAGTTTTACAAGTGGCTTAGCACGTCAAAAAACTTGCAAAAACACTGACGGAAAAAAGACAGCATCGCGAATGAAATATTATTCGGAAGCAGCTTTCTCCAGCTGTTCCTGACCTGAAATTGGTGGTCACAGCTCCTTCGCCAGTAAGAAGAAGTCTAAAGTATTGTTCAAATAGACGAACATGTCCTTTGGGTGGTATATAGATTCAAGTGAAGTAGTAAATAATAATAATAATAATAATAATAATAATAATAATAATAATAATAATAATAATAATAATAATAATAATAATAATAATACTAATACTAATACTAATACTAATACTAATACTAATACTAATACTAATACTAATACTAATACTAATACTAATACTAATACTAATACTAATAATACTAATACTAATACTAATACTAATGCTAATGCTAATGCTAATGCTAATGCTAATGCTAATGCTAATGCTAATGCTAATGCTAATAATAATAATAATAAAAATAAAAATAATAATAATAATAATAATAATAATAATAATAATAATAATTAAATAACAATATATAATTATAATAAGAACCTTCCCAGAATCCTTTGCAACTGGAAAATCGTCAATCCCAAATAACTTGGTCAGTTTGAGGGCAGCAAGACCCCCACGTTATCTACAAGGGAAAAGCCCTGGGAACGAGGTTAAGGCTAACCCACTTTTTGTAATTAATTACCACGTCCACAACTCCACATGATACCCATTCAAAGGGTAAAAAATATGAGTTTTACTAGAAAGATGTTTAGAATTTAAACTTGTTTATTTAACAAAAAAAGGGGGTTATTCAGCATTTTGGTCCAAAATAGGTTAAAAAGCCCAAAAGTTACCAAAAAAGCGCTAGTTTTCCAAAAAATTGCTAGAAGTTGCTCTCTGACAAAAATGTTGCTCAAAATCCTAAAAGTTGCTGAAAAGTTGCCGAGCTGAATCTGGATAGGCCTAGTCCGGGTACCGAACAAAATATAAATATTAAGGGAGCTATGTACAATTTTCAAAAAGTGGGAGTCTGGGTACAAGTGCTATCTCGCGTTGCATTAAACGCGAGGAAACAAAAATTTGGATATTGGTAGATATTTTTATGAAATATACATTTTTGTCATTTTTAATGCTGTGACGTCATCGGTCACGTGACCAGAACGGATCGAAGTTTGATATTCGCTCTAAAAGTTTACTAGAACCTTTCTCCAAGAATATTTTTAAGCGAAGTTGTAGTCTAATAAATAGTGTTTTAAAAAAATAGCCATGATTACTTTTTCCTAAAAAAGTGCGGCAGTAGAAAATCTAACTGAAAAGTTTGTCAGCTTCCTGCTCAACGACCATTTGAGGTAGGAATAAAAGAAAATTTTGCCAAAGGCTTGAGAGTATGCTCTTTATGATGGCGTTGTCAGTTTCTTCTAATTTCAATTGCTTTTGGCGAGGATCGATGTTTAAGATTTTTTTCAGAGGAGAGGGCCTGGAGGAAAGAACGAAAACGAGGCTATACTTTCGCGCGCTTTTTGTTCACTGCGACGCCGCGCCCCAAAAGGTTAGCTAGAAAAAAAATTCTAAGGACTGGACAACGGATTAGACTTGCATTTTCTTTAAACGGAACTTCTGACGACTTTTTTAATTATTATTATTTTTTTTTTATGGCTGCTGTCTGCTCAGGGACAATGTATACTTGAGAAAGCAAGTTGATACAGATAGTTGTTGCTGTTTGTTAAAAAACAAAACAAAAAAAGCGCGTTTGTGGTACACTTAAATGCACTTCCCACCTAAAAAGTGTTGTTTAATTCTTGAAATTATAAAACTTAAACTAGAAGTTGCAGCAATGCGAATGAAATCAAATTAATGCTAACATTAAATGAAACAATTTAAGTTGCTTAAGGCAACCGATGCAAGCTCAGTAATTTTACTAAATACAATATTTGAAGGTTAAAAACGTATCGTAAACAGTGACGGAATAAATGATTACTTCATTTTCAACCGGAACTTGAAACGTTACCTTCATTCGCACAGACATCAAAACTTTATTTTATACTGTCCATGAACTAAATTCCCTATTAGAATTATAACAAAGTGTACAATAAAGCCATTATTCAAAGTAGTGGCCTAAGAAAAATAGTTGCGCATAAACAAATACTGGAACAGTTCGTGCTTTCAAATGGATTACCCTAATGAATTACACGATTCCGACACATAAGTTTAATTTGAGTGGCGAAACATTTTGTTGTATCTGAAAAATTACTGTACTACAAAAAACGTTTTCACAGAGGTTGTAATGCATGGGGGTTCACATAATTTAATTCAAACTTTATAAAGCTAAAAATTGTATGTCAAAGATTCAGCAGAAACAGAGAAAAGTTTTAAAATCGCGGCTGTTTGTGCGAGTTCGTGTACGTGCGCGCTAAACGCGGAAAGTACCTAAGCTTAATAACTCTGAAGACGTCAAGTAATAAGTTTATGTCAAAACCGACCAAGAACCAGTCGAAAAAAACAAAGAAAGATTAGCAAATAATTGTTTCAATAGATTTGGCAGTTTTACAAAGTGTTACGCTTCTGGTTTGTGGCACCTATTTACAATGGTAGTCTGAGGAAAAACCTTTTTACAACAATGTTTAAATTATAAGCTCAACGTTAAATTTCATTTGAATGAGGGGAAATTAAAGTGTAATTTGCTATAAGAATGGGTCCAACACAGAAATCCTGAAAACCCTCTTCACAAACAAACTGACGATAAACTCGAAAACCAAATTTGAGAGTAGGCTTAACTTTTTGCCGAGCCATACAAAAGTTGGGCACATTAACAAAGACAACGCTTATCTGGCTTATCGGTTGACCGTAAGTTTTTTGAAGAAAACGACTAAATAAAAGGTCAACGGCAAATACCTTCTCCAACGAAAAGGCTACATCGGGCCACTGCGTAAGTCGCACATCCTTCGTCTTTAGTCATGCTCAA
The DNA here is from genome assembly GCA_019787425.1 of Platygyra sinensis. Classification (NCBI taxonomy): domain Eukaryota; kingdom Metazoa; phylum Cnidaria; class Anthozoa; order Scleractinia; family Merulinidae; genus Platygyra; species Platygyra sinensis. The sequence goes on from JAHPZR010004906.1 coordinate 44,069, forward strand.
AGCACGGCGGGAAAATTTATGTGTTGTCGAATGCAGTCGCGGCGCGAATACAATCCCTTTCACAACGCTTTAGATACATCCAAAAAGCCGTCCATCAAGCCTTGATGTAAATCTCTCCCAGAGTGGCCAGTTAAAAATATTTTTACAGTCTAACACATCTTCAGGTGACCTAATCGAAGTGGCGGAAGGAGAGTCGAGTCGAACGAGGTATCGCACAGCGTTGACGTGGACGTCATTAATCCACTGACTTGACTATTTCTGTATTGTAACCGTTAAATTTTCTCCATTTCTACTTCTGCTTCAGTGTTGCCCCTGAAGAAGGTTAGTCATGTCTCGCCATGGCATTAAAAGTTACCCTTTTCGGCCATCATTTTGTTTCTTTGCCTTATATCTACCTTTTTATGGGATATATAATTATATATTGCAGGAGCCCATCACAAGGAGCCTGCAACTACCCCATATTCCTGTCACGGCGTTTTCACAGACCGATCGATTTTTAGTTTGCATTTATCTCGAATTCAGATCCCCACAGGAACCTCAGTGACCAATTGGAATCACAAGCACGGACTAATGTTGACACGTCGACATGATGACGACATGTTCACGTGAGGCCGCATTGTTTAATCCTTACCGAAGCGTGCTCATGTAGACTGGAACTGACCTTTTTCGCGGGAATAGTACCTAAAAATAGAGTGGTCTGTAAAAGCGCCGTTACATAGGCTTATTATGGGAGTTGCAGGCTCCTAGTAATGGGCTCCTGTATATTGTTATTTCCGGTTTCACTTGTAATAATAATAATAATAATAATAATAATAATGATAATAATAATAATAAAAATAGTAATAGTAATAATAATAATAATAATAATAATAATAATAATAATAATAATAATAATACCGCAGCCTAGTGTTTTCTACATTTCTCGAGTGTTCTCAAATGACTGGAGTGTTTTATCACAGTGTAATACACGGCTTAGGCTTCTTTATTTGCTTTATGATATAGATTTTACGCGCGCAAAACAATAAAACACGCTTTTTCTATATTTTATACTCTGATAAAACATAGGTTTTTGACCAATCAGAGCGCGTTCAGGGTCCTATCTATGTTATAAAATAATATATAGTAATAATAATAATATAGTAATATAGTTATAATAATAATAATAATAAAAATAGTAATAGTTATAGTAATAGTAATAGTAACAGTAACAGTAACAGTAACAGTAACAGTAACAGTAACAGTAACAGTAACAGTAACAGTAACAGTAACAGTAACAGTAACAGTAACAGTAACAGTAACAGTAACAGTAACAGTAATAGTAATAGTAATAGTAATAGTAATAGTAATAGTAATAGTAATAGTATTAGTAATAGTAATAGTAATAGTAATAGTAATAGTAATAGTAACATTAACAGTCATAGTAACAGTGACAGTAACAGTAATAGTAACAGTAACAGAAATAGTAATAGTAATAGTAATAGTAATAGTAATAGTAATAGTAATAGTAATAGTAATAGTAATAGTAATAGTAATAGTAATAGTAATAGTAATAGTAATAGTAATAGTAATAGTAATAGTAATAGTAATAGTAATAGTAATAGTAATAGTAATAGTAATAGTATTAGTAATAGTAATAGTAATAATAATAGTAATAGTAATAGTAATAGTAACATTAACAGTAATAGTAACAGTGACAGTAACAGTAATAGTAACAGTAACAGAAATAGTAATAGTAATAGTAATAGTAATAGTAATAGTAATAGTAATAGTAATAGTAATAGTAATAGTAATAGTAATAGTAATAGTAATAGTAATAGTAATAGTAATAGTAATAGTAATAGTAATAGTAATAGTATTAGCAATAGCAATAGCAATAGCAATAGCAATAGCAATAGCAATACCAATAGCAATAGCAATAGCAATAGCAATAGTAATAGTAATAGTAATAGTTATAATAATAATAATAGTTATAATAATAATAATAATAATAATAATTAGTATTATTATTATATTTTTATAATAATAATAATTATTAAAATAAATAGTTTTAAAAGAGAACATTTACAACGTTTTTATGTTGGCAATATTTGTGAAATCCGTCACCTTTTCGTCTGAGTTAAATAAGGCAATCGGAAAACATACCTACACTTTTTAACCTTATGTTTTGTTCATGTTGAAAAGAAATTGCATAATATGGCAAACCAACCAAGAACAAAAAACATATGACTCGAGCTACATGCATTCATATTTAAATTTTCATTTTCTCATGATATTGTAAATGTCTTGCTAACAAAAAAAATTACCTTAGTATGAATATATTATATATAGGTTTTAAGTTCTTTGCTTCTGGTATGATGATCTAAGAAAAAATAATTGTCAAAGACTACTTTTCGTAAAGCAATTTTGGACTTGCTGACTTACTAGAAATAAATTAAGAGCATTCGTACAATTTTCTTTGGATCTTGCATTTAGTGAAAAAAAGCTCATATCAGAATGGCCTGACGAATTTATCGGCTCTTCCAAAAGCAGATCAGAGGATTCGTGCAGGAGTTGAGAAAAGCAGGAGTTTCTGTCCAACTGTAATGGTTATAAGTCTTGACGTCCTAATCTAGTATCTGGTGATGAATTGTGACAAACAAAACGGGCATGTTTAACAATAAGTAGGCGCCAACAACAAACGCAATGATCCTTGTTAGCTTTGTTTCTCTCCGCCTGCAGATCTTGTTGCGTAGCGGCTCGTGCTGGGGTTGCACTCTCCGACGTGTCCGAAGCAGAGTCAAAGCGATTGCAATGTTTGGGTCGCCAGCAACAAGAACGCAGATAAACCAGGCGATCAGATGCATGCCTCTTGATATTCGTTTAATTCCCGCCCATTGTAGACTTGTTACTAAAATATTCATTATACCGGATAGTCGCCATGTACTTTAAAATTCTTTTAGATGAAAACACATCATTGTAGCTTGCTTGAAGTCGAAGTGCTACCAATCGTTCATAGATGACGGAAGCGAGGGTCATAAAAGACACTCCACGACAAAGATAGAAAGCATTAGCGTACACAATCCTCACAAAACAGGGAACTGAACGAAGCTGGTTTTCCATGAGTCTGTAAGTGATATAACCGGGTTGAACTGCAAGCTCGACGAATACGTCGGAGAGGGTAAAACATACAATAAGAAGATTTGACGGTGTTCGCAGACGGGAGACGATGGCATAAAAAATCAAAAGGTTGAAAACAACGGCAAAAGGGGCGGCCGTTATATTTATGATAGCTGTGAAAAGATTCATCATGTATCGCTCAGAGATCTTGTCGAATGTTGGATCGGGAAGATGGTAACAAGATGGTGCAAATGCCAGGGGATCAGTCGAAGTGTTGTTTGACATAGCCGCTAAGATGTGTGCATCGACTATGAGCTTCAATACTTCGGAAAGGGTGCTTTGAGCATATCAAAGAACTTATCTCATAAATTTTCCAATACGAATTTTAACTATATTAACAAAGTATAAAAAAAGTACAATGCTATGGTTTTTTTTTATTATACCACTGGGTAAACACGAGGTGCAAGATAACACCGGCTTTCACTCAGCCATTCATCAAAGCTTCATACCATTTTATTGACAACTAATACGTTCATTCTTTATGACGCACTTATTGTTAGACAAAGTTCAAACAGCCGGTCGGTAATCTAGGGCTGGCCCAGGAGTATCCTTAATTAATTTAAGTTCAAAGTTTACCCATCACCCGGAAGATTGAACAGTTAGGGTTTAATTAGTTTAGTAAGGAAGGGAAGGAAACTAGACTATATAAGAATACGGCCTGGAGGTTTTTACTCCGGAAAAATTGGATTGGGGTGTGCAATCCTCTTCCCAAAACCCTTACTCTATATATGATCCAAAATCTGAAATTTTATCTATCCTATTTATGATCGGATCAAAACTTCGATACCGTTATTAAGACCTGACCCTTAAAAAAATAACGAAGAGATAATGTAATTGGACGCGCATAGTTTAGGTTTTTAGCTTTGTACCATAAAATTATTGTATTGTATTGGTTCAGACCAATACTGAAAACAATGTTTCTATGATTTAATCAAATTGGATAGCTTCTTATTAATAAAATATATTCAGTGACGACCAGAGCGCAAAAACCATACCCTATTTCAGACGAAAACGACGAAAAATTCAAGCTCTTTACGCATACCTGTATAGCCCATATAAGGTAATAACTCTTACCAGCTTTCTCCTCGCGGAAATACGTTTGCTGTTTCAGTTCTTGATATGGATAGAAACAAGGAATATTGTCAGTAACAAAAACAAACGGGCAGTTGTAATAGTAATAGTAATAGTAATAGTAATAGTAATAGTAATAGTAATAGTAATAGTAATAGTAATAGTAATAGTAATAGTAATAGTAATAGTAATAGTAATAGTAATAGTAATAGTAATAGTAATAATAATAATAATAATAATAATAATAATAATGATTATTATTATTATTATATTTCTATAACAATAATAATTATTAAAATAAATAGTTTTAAAAAGAGAAAATTTACAACGTTTTTATGTTGGCAATATTTGTGAAATCCGTCGCCTTTTCGTCTGAGTTAAATAAGGCAATCGGAAAACATACTCGTCCCCAGAGCCCATGATCCTTCCGGCCTGTATCAGGTATGGAGCTCTCCATCCCTGCCACAGGCCAGAGGTATCGTAGACTCTGGGTTCGAGAATGCGCTCTAGCCAGAGCTTGCGGAATTTCCTGGTTGCTATGACCGGCAACACAAAAACGAGGCATTAGTCGCGAATAATCCGTGAACCATTTATACGAGCACTGCACTTCCCGTGTTATGCAAGCCGTGCTGCTATATTTGGTCCGTCTTATATAAGCCGCGGCTTGTGTAACCAGCAGCTTATTTTTCCCTTTTAAATGTCCCTATTATATTCCATACAAGATCTTTTCAACTTCAGTCCAACGCAAAGAGAAAAACTGAGAGAAATGGCTCAAAATATCTCACTCAAAACCCTTCCGTGACTAGCAAACTACATAACTGTATACATAAACAATAGTCTCCATTTGGGGCGAAAATATACTCGGATATTTGTCCGCGGACATTATCTCTTCCGAGAAGCGAACAGTTTTCCTCACTCCCTACATGGCGGCATGGGAAAAGAAGTGTTTTGCAGTTCAACATTACACAAGTATGACCTTGCCCCACTGTTATCATACCACACCTGTAGTGAACTGGGACTTGTCGCAATTAATGACTGTGATAGCCCCTCAAATTCCAGTGGTGTCAAGGATACCCCCAGCATAGGTGTAACAGTAGAAATTGCTGACCTTCTAGAGGAATACAAAGATGTCTTTGGAGGCTTGGGTGACCTCCCAGGCGAGTACCACATTGTCACTGATGACACAGTCCCACCTGTAGTACATTCACCTCGCCGTGTACCAGTAGCAGATCAAGGAGAAACTGGATGAAATGGTGGCTAGTGGTATTCTTGCACCTGTAACCGAACCAACTAACCAACCAACCAACTAAAGGGGTTATCCAGTATGTTGGTGGTGGTCAAGCCCAACAAGTTGCGCATATGTCTTGACCCACGTGATTTGAACAAAGCCATCCGTCGAGAGCACTACCAAATGCCAACAGTGGAGGAAGTCGCGACCCGCCTGTCGCAAGCAAAGAAGTTCACTGTCGTTAATGCCAAGGACGGCTTTTGGCAGAAGCGTCTTGACACTGAGTCTAGCTATAAGACCACCTTTAACACACCATTTGGGCGTTACAGATGGAAGAGGATGCCATTTGGCATCTCTTCAGCGCCAGAAGTTTGGCAACGTACAATGCGTGAGTTTGTTGAAGACCTGGAAGGAGTGGAAGTGATTGCAGACGATTTCCTGATTGCCTGATTTGGTAGTACTGACCATGAGGTAAACCAGAGCCTTGAAAGAAATGAGCGTGCTTTCTTCGGGAAATGCCGTTTGTGGAACTTGAAGTTGAATCGTGCGAAGGTGAAATGGCATTAGCCAAGTGTGAAATTCATGGGTCACCTCCTCACGTCTTAGGGGCTAATGCCCGTCCCCGAGAAAATTCAGGCCATATTGCAGATGCCGGAACCGGAAGATGTCACTGCATTGAAGCGATTCCTGGGGATGGTGACATACCTGGCAAAGTTTATGCCCCACCTATCAGAGATGACAGAACCACTTAGGCGTCTGAAGAAGGACAAGAATGTGGAGTTCCAGTAGTTAGATCAGCACTTTATTGCCATGAGCACAATCAAGAAATTACTGACAGAGTCACCTGTCCTATTATGACGTTAGCAAGCCAGTTACTGTACAGTGCGACGCAAGCCAGTCTGGCGTAGGAGCAGTGTTGCTGCAAGATGTTCAGCCGGTCTGTCATGCTTCCCGTCCCCTCATTGAGACAGAGTCTCGATATGCACAGATCGAGAAAGAGCTACTTGCCATCACTTGGGCGTGTGACAAGTTTGACCAGTACCTCTATGGGCGAGACAAAGTCACTGTCGAGACTGACCATGAGCCACTCAAGCCTGTGCTCCAAAAGGCAATTCACAAGTCACCCAAGCGCCTGCAGCGAATGCGCCTGGCCCTGCAAAAGTACAACCTGGAAGTTCAATACAAGAAAGGTTCCCTTACGTACATTGCAGATGCCTTGAGTCGTGCGTATCTGATGACCACTGATGGGGCCCAGACCGAGTGTTGTGAGATTCGTGCACTCAAGATGGTGAATCATGAAGAGTACATTCGAGTCGAACCTCCAAAACGAGATGTCTTCCGGCAGCGTGTCGCTGAAGATGCTAATATCCAGGAGCTAATCCGTGTGATCAAGCAATGCTGGCCCGACAAGAAAAAGTGCACCCCTGCTGTTCAGCCATATTATGACGAGCGAGGTGAGCTAATAGAGTGTTCCGTGGTGAACAGCTTGTAGTGCCCCTGTCCCTTCGTAAGGACATGTTAAACCAGCTCCACAGCGGCCACATCGGTACTGGAGGATGTGTTCGCCGTGCCCGCGAAATATTGTGTTGGCCACGAATGAGTGCGGAAATCAGAGACTTTGTTTCTCGTTGTACAATCTGCCAAACATACCGCCCCGAACAGGCCCAGGAGGACCTTAAGCCACACGAGCTACCCTCGCGCCCTTGGCAGAAAATTGGTGCTGATTTGTTTGTTCTTGGACAGCAGACATTCCTGATCATGGTGGATTACTGGTCCAATTTCTTTGAAGTAGTGGAGATCCATAGGAAGACAGCGCAATCTGTTATTACTCAACTCAGCGTGCAATTCGCTCGTCATGGTATTCCAGAAGTGCTGATTACGGATGATGGCTCAGAATTCGACAACCAGGAGTTCAAGAATTTCTCCTCTCAGTGGCATTTTGAGCACCGAACGTCTAGTCCAAGACATCCACAGTCAAATGGAAAGGTGGAAAATGCTGTGAAGACCTGCAAAGGGCTGCTTGTGAAAGCCAAGGAAGACAACAAAGACCCGTTATTAGCAATCCTTGATTGGCGTAACACCCCAAGTGAGGGGTTCAGTACCTCTCCAGTTCAAAGGCTAATGGGTCGACGCACTCGCACTTAGCTGCCAACAGCCGAAACACTCCTCCAGCCAAACAGTGACACTAAGACCACAGCACGTAACCTTGCCGCTAGGAAAAGATTGCAGTGCAGGCAGTACAACAGAGGTATCCAGAACCTCGCCCCCTTGAAAGCAGGGGATGCAATCCGTATGAAGCTGCCTGGTGGAAGAAATGGAGCCTAGGCCACTGCACACGCCCTCTGGGCCGACGGTCATACGAAGTTGAGGTGGAAGAACGGCGCTACCCCACTGATGAGCCTCATCAGGCTGAGGATGAAAGCAAACGTCCAGTTGAACCAGAGCTTCCGCCAGAGCATACCGACACCCAGGCCCCCGAGATTGAAGTGAGTGATGCAATCTCCCCAACCCAATCTGTCCCGGACAGGGCAGAGCCCATCCCAGCTTTCATTGACATTGATTTGAAA
>JAHPZR010004907.1:0-10364 GCA_019787425.1 Platygyra sinensis
TGATTGTGCGTAATGTTCCCGAGGTATAAGTGGTGCAGATGGCAAAGAAACTCAGCATTGAGTTCGTAGCTAAAAAGAATAGATCAATTCCGAGTTCCCTTGTACCTCTGTTTCAAAGCTCTGGCGAAACCATTCTTATGAAAATGACTTTGATTTGCATGAAAATGAAACTGCATGCAGAACTCGTTTTCATTTGATGTTTCGCACTTAGACTCGTTTGAAACAGAGGTAAAGAGAACTCGGAAATGGCCTATTTGAGTCATTGAGTGTCACTTCCAACTTTGAAACTATTTTTAACTTTAACTCAAACTTAACTGGCAGGGTTTCAGGACATCCCTATAAACTGCTGAGATGGAAGACAAGCATAGGGATATACTCAAAAGTTGCCATGTGGCGCTTGTAAGAGATCTTGAGCCAAAGAAGCTGTTTGCGCATTTAATACAGGATGACGTTATGATTCCAGATGATCAAGAAGAAATTATGAAAATAGACAGACGGACGCAACGGAATGAAAAGTTCCTGAACATACTCTCAACAAAGGGACCGACTGCATATCAAGAGTTCGTTAAAGCCTTGGAAGTAAATCAATCCTTTTTGGCTTGCAAGCTTTTAAGAGAGGGTAAGTATATTATTTTATTACTTGTAGACAACGAGTAGTCCCTCTTTCACCTAGTTCGTCGAGCGTGACGCGAAAGAAAAACGCGCGAAAAAACCGGCCACGTTAAATCCTGGGCCGGGTTGTTCAAAGCCTGATTAAGCTAACCCAGGGTTAGCGAGAATTTTTATTTCAGTTTTGTAACTTTTTGGCCAGGTAATCTGTTTACATTGTTCGTCCTTCAGTTTTGAGCTGTAGTAATCTCAAACTACACAAAACGTTAGGGGTAAAAAACATTTTTAAACAAGAAAAAATAATGCTTCTGTTAACGTTTAACCCTGGGTTAACGTTAAGGTTACTTCAAACCTTCGCGGGGCTACATTGGCCGATATTTTTTTTTGTCAAGAAAATGAAAGTTCGTCAGTTAAGGTATCATTTCCCGAAAAAATGTAAGTAAAATATTAAAACCCGCGCGAGTTATTGAGAAAAAGAGATTTTTTTAATAAAAGTTGATAAACCGCAAAGATGTCATAATCCTTTAAGTCATTGTCTCTCCAGCTACCTTTCGCGGCAAATGACTCCTATTTCAACGCATTAGCTTTTATTGTTTACTCTCAACTGTAGTCACGCTTTCAAAACCAAATCCTTTCGTCGGCTTGAAACACTCTAGAACGGAGAAAAGTCCTTGGAGAAAAGTCCTTGGATAAAAGGCAAAACAAGGCCAGGACCAAAAAAGACCACGGCAAAAACGTATGCGCCTGGAACGTGACTGCGACACTATCGCTTTCCTGCGAAGCTCAAGTTTGCATACTGTGAACGCTTGCGGTTCTGTTATTTCATTGGTTCGCGGCTTTTCAAGTTGACACATTCCTCTGTGAAGGCGTGATATGCGTGTAAATCTTTAGAAGGCGAAAAATCGCACTCGTTTTTCAAGGGAATCTCTTCTCCTTAAACGAATTAATAGGGTATGCAGATTTGACGGTTTTCCGTGAAATTTGGTCAGAACATTCCCTGATAGATATAGAACAAAAACGTGTCAGCAATTTTCCTTATTTTAAATACTTTTCTCGTGGCGGCCTTTAACGCAACAGGTTACGCGAATTTTTCGGTTGTCGAACTTGACAGATCTATAAAAAGACAACCAATGGAAATAAAAGAAAATGCTGACACGTTTTTGCAGATTGATGCCCTGTGATTAACACCGCACAGTTATTTTTGCATGAAAAATCGCATTTGACACCCGATTAATTCGCTGGAACGTCAGTCGGTCATTTTGGAGTTGACGGCCTCTGCTGCCTTCGGAAAGCAAAACCCAAAACAAAACATAATTTTATCGAATTTTACATTTTATAACCTTTCTTTTGATATATAGTTTGTGGAGGTTTCCTTGAAAACAGCACGCGTACGAATTTTTTTTCTGAAGGACACCGGCGAAGGTTTGAAGTAACCTTAACCGGCTTTCGAACAACCCGGCCCGGGGGCGAGGCGCTTGCTTGCTTCTCAAACACCCAGGAGTTCGCGTAGTCTGAATTTCAGCCGTCTCTTCCTTTACCCCGAGGGGGCGCCGGGGAGAGAGACGTCTGAATTCCGAGGGTTATAATGCCGTCCGGTGGCGTGACTCGACGTACTTAATTTGGATATGGTACGCAGCTTTGATTGTTCGGATTATATGACCTTTTGTTATTGGTTAAACACGCCAAGGATGACATACAAAGGAGTGCCTAAACAATGGACGCGGGACACGCGGGACGATTTTAAAGCAATAGTCGAGACAAGTTTGCACAGTATTTTAACCGCGTTTTGCCTCAACAGAGTTGAAGAAATGAAACAGAAGAAAGTTTTGTTTCCTTCTCTTTCTGGAAAGGATGTTTTGTCAATCTACCTACGGGCTTTAAGTAAATTACAATGGCCGGGACTAGGAAAGAAGAGGAGCTGCTGGTAGTAGTGAATCAAATAAATTCCATCGCAACCGAAGCCGGATTTCAATGGGGAAAGTATGTCCGCCTCATCAAAAACGAAAGAATACTGACGTTCCTAAAATAATGGAGTAAGCGGCTTCTACATATGCTGTGTCCTTGAGGACAAAGATTACAAAGTTATCTATTGAAATGCCTGCCTTTTTTGCTCTCTTCTTTTAATTACAATAGATCTTCCTTCACTTCACACTCTAAACTCGTTGGCTGAGCCAAGGCAAGAACTAATGCTGTGACACTTACGTTTCTGTTAACTTGTGGTTTTGGATTTTTCTCTAGAGTCTTAAAGCTGTCGAGGCTAAGTGCAAGGACTTCGAACAATCGTTTGAAAGGGAAAACAGGAAGGTAAGGCTAGAGTCATTTATATAACACCGGTTCACCGAAAGCATAACGATACATGTGGCCAGCATTGCCTCGTACTGCTGTGTTCTGTTCAGTTTGTGTTTCCGTGTGCCCACGTTTGTGAGGTATGTGTGGGAAGAAATAAGGCTTCAGGTCAAACTTGATCGAGCAAGCGTAATAAAAACACATTCATCCGTTCGCTTACGCAAGTTATTTGCAAGTAATTAATCCGGGTACTAGGGAAAGCTAGAATTTCAATTGATATCGAATGAAGGGATTTATTGACGTACATTTTTGTTTAGTGCTGTTCGTCCACCAATGTGTGAAAAATGGCAGGGCCGCCCCGAGGATCTCACATATCAGATGTTACATCGTCCTCGAGTGTTTGATAAGTAAAATGGTAATAGGACTGAGTGGAGTCCAATTCGGCCTGTAATCATACGAGTGGGATAACAAAATCTGACGACTCGCGCAGCGGGAGTCCGATTTGTTTATCACGAGTATGATTACCACACTTTTTAAATCCATTTTGAAATCACTAGTTATCCTTGCAATCTGATTGGCTCTCAGGGGTGCGATTTATTCACAAAACGCACTGTTTTTTTTGCTCAAAATCGCATCTTTTGCTCAGCCAATGAGAATGGGACGGAAAAACAAAAAAACCAATCAGATTTCAAGGTTTAGTTTAACGTAACCAATAAAATTTTAGGAAAATGAATGACAAAAAGTCACTGTATTGCGAATTTTGCAACTACAGGTCAAAACTTTGTTGTGTCTTTTCTTTTTCAAGACAATTGACGAATTTAATTTAATTACAGTTTCTGAATAATGATAATGAGCCCCTTCAGGCTGAAGACTTCTTTTCAAGAAGTTTCCAACATCCAGTGTCCATTTTGACGAATATTTTGGCGTTCTTTCTTCAACATCTGCTCAAGATCGGTATGATACCGAGTCCAGCAAAACATAAACAAACGAAAACCACACACAACAACAAATTCATAGCCATCTCAAGAAGGTACATGTTTCCAGGTTCGCGGTAGTTTTCAAACGAAGCAATACAAGAGCTCAACTCTGTCGCTTTGAATTAACATTCGTAGTCTTTCGACGGATTTCGACCCCCTCCACAAAATAGTGAATGAACGCCATCTTGAAAAATATATCTTGAAACAAATTAACGGCGCCGCATGAATTTGACAAGGTCCCCGAGCATAAAGTTCTACGCCGGAGTCACAAAAAGAAACAGAGATACTAACGAGCTTGAATCCCTTAAAATCATGCAGAAGTCAACGTCGTTCCCAGGGCCTTATCCTCAAAACAGTTTCCAGCACTTTGCAAAGACGTAGATTTTGATGGGCCATTATTACCACTCTTTATCAGTTGATGCTACAATCATGGTATCAAAAAACTGCCCAATCATTGATGTAACACGTTGGTATTATTTTCGTGACACAATAGGTTACCATAGCAACACTATGGCCTGCTAAAACACCCTTAATTTTAGCTTTAAGCGCTTAAATTTCAAAAACGGCACGGTGAAATTTTTTCTTATTATAGAATTTTGATAAGCAGGATGAGATGCTACTTTTGGCAAAGTTTGATAAAATTCTGTACATGGGGTTCAGAGCCACCTTAAATTGTCGAAAATTTAAGGTGGCTCTGAACCCCATGTACAGAATTTTTTCAAACGTTGCCAAAAGTAGCATCTCATCCTGCTTATCAAAATTCTATCCTCTGAATAAGAAGAAATTTCACCGTGCCGTTTTTGAAATTAAGCGCTTAAAGGTAAAATTAAGGGTGTTTTTAGCAGGCCATAGTGTTGCTATGGTAACCTATTGTGTCACGAAAATAATACCAACGTGTTCACCAGTGATTGGGCAGTTTTTTGATACCATGATATTAGCATCAATTGATAAAGAGTAGTTACAATGACACATCAAAATCTAAGTCTTTGAATGTGCTGGAAAATGTTTTGAGCCACCTTAAAAGAGAAAACCATCCACAGCTGGGCATCGTGCAGTCGAGGGAGTTTCAAAACTCAAAAGAAAATTATCCATCGCAGAATTACACCGGCTGCACCCTCAAATTCCTTCTCTAAAGACAACAAGAAGTCTCAGGCTCCACCACAGAAGAAAGGCAGGTCTTCCATCATTGATTCAGGCGACGAAAATCGAACTTTGATGCATGAAGAGACCATTTTCGTTCTCACTTCAGAACTGCTTGTTTGTTTGTTTTGCTTGAATGAGTTTCGTCACATGATATCGTTTGCATACTAAATAGGATGTTAAATCGTTTCCGGTTCCGCTATTTCTAACAAACCGGCTGGGCTTGCATATAGTACAATACATCAAAATCTAAAATTTAAGGCCATAAATTTGTGCGATTTCAAAATGGATTTAATAAAGTGGCAATTGAACTTCGGGTCGTGATATTTTGGTCTCAAATCATACTTGTGATTTGAAATCAAACTCGCGCTGCGCGCTCGTTCGAGTTTGAAGTCACGCGTATGATTTCAGACCAAATTGTACTCCACTCAGTTCAATTACCATTATGAATTGGACGACACGAAGTCCTATTATCAATTAATCTTAAAAATCACAATTTTCGAGAAAAAGAAAAATAGTCAACCTTGTGACGGAGATATGGCTGACGCGCCCAATTAAGGACGTTCGCGCGAAAATTTTCCGGTGGATAGAACTTTTTTAAAATTTTTACTGCAGGCAGATAATGAGTTACTTGTGCCAGAAATGCAAAAAAACTGGGGGTCACCGTCTTTGTTTCAGAGATAAAGCGTGTGGTAAACTATACTGATTTCGAAAAATTGTCCCATATAATTGAGCACGGTCTACATGGGTTTAAAGTTAAAAATATCGAAGGTGAGTCAACGGAGGCAAACGATCTTAGTCATATTTTGTAGAAGTGGGTCCGTTGCGTAAATAATTTCAAATGTTACGAACGTTTTCACAAAATTTAAGCCTTTAAGAGGCATTTGAAACCGCAGCACAGATGCACGAAGAGCTAATAAGAACGGAATTCGATGGTGCATTTTGCCAAAAATTCAAACTTCTTGTCGATAGATTTTCTTAATTTTTTTCCCTAAACGTAGAAAATCACTAGAGAAAATGATCCATCGAAAGAAAAATTGGGGTCACTGAACGTCCAAGATCGTTAACTCCAGGCAAAGCTCTAACAATGGCCATCTGCCCTATCATTTGTTTATTTTATGACTTAGCGCGCGCGCTCATGCACGACGTGGCCTGTGAATTTGCGTGCGCAGTAAGGATGCGCAGAAACAATTAGCGCGAACGTCACCATCTCTTGGGTTTGAGAATCAGCAGCTTTTCCACGCCTTCCTAAGGAATGTGCTTTTTTAATCACATTGGAAATTTGCGGGCCGGGTAAATCAACTAAGCGTGTCGAAAATTGGGTTGAAATGTTCATGTTAATTTATAAGCTTCTGAACAATCACACGGAAAGACAAGAAAGAATTCTTGAATGAAACCGACAAATCAATCAATATCACTATATGCTTGGAGCGAAGCAATTTTTTCCTCGCCTTAATTTGTCTCCGTTAGAAGCATATTTATTTCAGAAAAAATACTCCGCTGGGTGAGTTGAGCTGCATCGAGAACCAAATTCGATCTGACCCGCTTTCCCCTATACTTTATAAATGCAACACTTGGTGAAGCGAGACAGTTTCCTTAATCTATGTCACAGGAGATCATTTGTGTCTTCCTCAAAAATGTAGATTTAAAACGGGCTAAAAATTTTGTCAGTTTTACGCTTTGTGTAAGCTTTGTGCGAGTTCTTTGGTAGAAGATTTAGGAATAAAATGTGCTATTTGTACCTCACAACGATGGTCTGAAAATTTCTGATAATAATTTACTGAGAGAGTTCATTCATTATTGATAACTCATGAAGCCATGACTGAAGAGGCACGCTGGCCTCCTGGTTAGTGCGATCGACAACGCATCGAGAGGCCTGGGTTCGAGCCCTGGCTGGGGACATTGCGTTGTGTTCTTTACTCTCACAATGCCTCTCTCCACCCAGGTTTATAAATGAGTACTGGCGAATTAATTGCTGGGGTAACCCCGCGATGGACCAGCATCCCATCCAGAGGGAGGTAGAAATACTCTCAGTCGCCTCCATGCTACAGAACCTGGGATAATCTCCGGCCTCGTATGCCTCGTATGCCTCGTATGTTGGCATTATCTTCCTACTATGAAGACATGCATGTGTGTCGGCTTTCTTTGTTCCTTTTTTACAGCTTTGAACAAACCCAACATCAAACAGCCTCGCGGGAGGAAGAAAAAGAAATACTCACGGGCAAATTTAGGTAACTTATTTTACACTTAGCCTGCGCGATGGCAGATTGTAGGACAATATACAAAAATAGTTAAAAATTACCGACTGGGTGGAAGCTTACGCAGCAATATCGAACCATGAATATGCCAAAAAAAATCATTTACATCAGTTGAACCATTGCCACAATGTTAAGCTGAGGTAATGTAGCTGGAATGCTGGATTCACGAGTTTCACTGTGGGTATTATCATTCAGAACTTTGATTGGCGCAGTACCAGGAAAATTGAAATCATGATTATTGTGGCAAACATTGCCAATGTGAATGATAAAGTTTCCGCAGATAATCAGCCTAGTACAAAGGATGACCAGCTGAAAACTTTTTCAAGGCTGTAACAGCTGGGGAAGACTTGAAAGCAAAGTGTGAAGTATACCCAGACTATTATGATCAGCTACATACAACTACACGACAATCCTGTTCTTGTTGCCATGCTCCACGCGTCATCCCAAATTAGATACTACTGTACTTAGCGACAGCTCGGGTCCAATATGACTCAAAATCCTTAGCCTGCGTGGCAGGCCGCGGGAGATTCGAGCACGCCATCACGCGCTTCGCTGTGCTCGTTTTTCCCCGGTTTCTTATTAAAAGACTTCTCAAGTAGTTTAAGGCCTGGGTCAAAGGCTTTTAACTGAGCTAACCAGGCGGCGGTAAACTTATATCATTGTGTTCTCCTTCTTTCTCTCACTTTTATCTTTGGGTACTATAGCCATGAAAGTTGCTCCTACTGGTGTTACAACCAAAAAAACTTCACAACAACAAAATAAAACAGCAAGAGCGCATGAACCGCTATGCAATGATAGAAGTGGAGGATTTTCCTGCCACAACACAAGAAGAACTACAAAATTACTGTTCTAGTTTATGTTTAAAATTCAATGTGGATCTAATAGATAAAAGGCAAGGCAGTTTGATACTGACACTTCATTGCCGTACTCTGGAGATTCTTGAACGGCTGTGGGAAGATTATTGCTCGGGTCACTTAGACACAGTAGCCGAGGAATGCTTTCTTACAGACAGATCAAAGGGGAAATGGAGAAAAGAGTGAAGATGATGCAGATACCGTCGGTTTGGAAACAACTATCTCGAAAGAGGACTACCTGAGATGCACAAAAGTATTTAACAGAACTTTCGGGTAAGTTGAGTTCCCAGGGTGCAATTGTACGAGAGAGCTGGTGTGGGTCTGTCAAGATTAAAATAAGCAATTCGAAAAATATGTCAAGTTGTGAGTGCTTTAATTTTCAAAAGGAGGCTTGTATAAAAAACATACCACAACAAATAAATCATTTGTAATCGTGGATCTCCAAGACGATAGCATTTTCTGACTTTGATAAAGTGATGTATTATCTTTGAGGTTAGCGCAAGTCATAAGATGTACGTAACATATCTTGACAGGAAACATAAACGGTAGCATGCCTCAAGATTCAAACAGGCAACTTCAAAATTATGTCAAATTAATCAGTTAATGTTACAAGTCTTACAAGAACTTCTCACCTTATTTTGAGAAAGAAATGTGCATTGAACATTTTGCGTTATTTAATTGGGATTTGGTGTATACTAATGTGAAAAAGACTTTAAAATACAAGATTGGTCCATTTATTTGATGCCTTCAAGGGCTTGAACACAGTTTTGGATTTCTTATATTGATTTGGTATTGACCAAATCCTTCCTCATATACTTCGAGCTTCAAACGAGGGTAACCGGTCATCTATCTGCATACAGTCTGTTCTGTTCTTCGATGGTGTTTTGCATACGAAATGGCCAACTACGGTCACTACCTCTCCGTTTGAAATGACCAGACTTTAAATTGATCATCTAAATGTATATCTTCAATTAATAAGTCAATTTGTTGTTTCATATTGATTGGCCTCTTACTCACGATCAATTGGAGGACAAACGCATGGGTGAAGTCATTAAACCTTTTTTGCTTCTTTATCATATGAAACAGATAGATTCAATGTTTTCGTGCTTCTTATCAGAAATTGATCATAGAAGACGTCAAAACTCGGTCTAGGTCAGTTAGGAAAGAAACTGTACTGTACTCCTGATCTCGAGTACGGATGGTACCCAGTAAATAACGTGTGTGTACTTTGCTTTACACAGGTCTCAACAGTTTAAAAGACGAAGAAAGTGTTGCCATGGAAAACATCAAATACAAAAAACACCCTCTTGAAGTTCCGTGAGCTCCTCCTGGAAAACCTTGATCCAAACAAGGTTTCGCGTCAATTACTGACTGCTGGTGTATTGACCTCTGATGACAAGGAGAAAATAGAAGAAAATCCTTCACAAAGAGAAAAGAGTGAAGAGTTGTTGATGATGTTAGCCACGAAAGGACCCAGAGCATATGAGGAATTCGTGAAAGCCTTAGAAAAGGACCAATGTTCTTTGGCTTGCCAGCTGTTAAAAGAGGGTACGTGAGTGCAGACCAACTTGAAAAATAGACAACTATAAAATTATGTGGGCTATTTCTCCTTAAAAGGCTTTTGTCATATATACCCATCAGTTTTTTTCTCGCGGAACTAATATTTTCAGGTGGTTTACAAGCCCGACCAGGAGCCCATCACTAGGAGCCCGCAACTACCCCCATATTCCCGTCACCACAGCGTTTTCACAGACCGATCTATTTTTAGTTTGAATTTATCTCGAATTCAGATCCCCATAGGAGCCTCCATGCAATTGCAATCATTAGCACGTGACATGATGACGACATGTTCAAGTGAGGCCGCATTGCGTTATCCTTACCAAAGAGTGCTCATGTAGAATGGAACTGGCCCATTTCGTGGGAAAGATATCTAAAATTATAATCCATCAAATCTTTCCGCTTGCGCGCGATTGGTCTAAACACGCCACGTGACCGAATATCCCTGAGCTAAAACTCAAAAACATCTTGACGATGTTGGATTTCCCTCTTTTGGTGTCTTTGGCATTTGTTTTTTTGAGACTTCGATTTAAGAATATATTCATTTGGTGTGAGCCGGGAGGAAGAGGGTGTGTGAATGTGGGAGAGAGAAAGAGAGAGAGAGAGAGAGAGGGGGGGGGGGGGGGGGCGGCGGCTGTCTTTGAGTCCTCCATGAATTTTCATAACTTTGAATTGTGAGTAGG
>JAHPZR010004909.1:2500-17500 GCA_019787425.1 Platygyra sinensis
GCATTTTTTAATTCTGAATATCAGGGGTCAGTTTTTTTTATCCTGGTAAGGCTTGGATTTTTTTTTTAACAAGACTCTATCATATTCAAAGACGTCCAGAATTTTCCGAGATGATGTTTGGAAAAAATATCCGGTCTTGCAGTTGCCAGACTTTTCTCTTGAAACTTGGACAATTGGGGAAATTGTACCATCATTTACATAGACTTTTCTTTTCTCCCATTAGTTCACATTTACATATTTTTGAAAGTTTGTGAGTTTAAAGGCTCAAATCTTTCAGCGATTTTGGCCCATTAATATGAGTAGGTATCAAAGTTTTTGACCTGACGGCATGAGTCTCGAGCCCAAAGCATAATAATCGGCCAGTATACCGTCATATCCTTTGAGAGCCACTAAGGGCAACTTCAGTCACTTGCATGAATTGTATATTGTGACACATCATTGCTGAGGCAACTGCACTGAGTTCTTGTACATAGCATTTCACTGTCAAAGTACCTCTCCCTAAATGCTTGAGTTCTCGCACCTGGTCATTTTTCAGTACAAAAACCAGGATAAGCTTTAGCAGTATGCAAACTAAGAAACCTGGCAAAATAAAGAACTGCCCTGTTCTACCAATACTGGGTGCGACTAGAGACTTAAATTTATGTTGACATTCACCTTGAGAAACACCAGTTCCAACTTGTAGCTTTGATCTTGACTGCTAAGCTAAATATTCTTTTGACAAGTTTCTTCCAAGCTATGGACAACACTTCCAGCTTTCACAACTTGATTTAAAATTAAATGTTTAAGCGCTATACATACACTTTCCTATCCTGTCCTGCTTTTGTCAATAATTCATCCCTATTACTATTACTAAAAGGCAGCAATTGAGCTAATCAATAACAAAAGTGTTTAAAACCAACAAGTCATCCCTGAGTCGTTATGTAAAGCAACGTACAGTACATTAAGTTGTAGTTTGCGATTAGGGAATGCTTAGGAAAATTAAGTCCACAAGTTATTTCTTTGTCCATGATTGGTAAGGTCCATCTCAATTTGGATAGTCTTTGCTGGGTAGCAAAATTTTAAAAGAAAAACTCTTTAGCTGAAAAATCTTTCAAAAGGAAAATTTGGGGGATTATGATTAGAATCCCTGCGAAATGTTTCTAAAACACAGTATTTTCCTGGCAATCTAGAAGCTGGGGTACTTGGTTTAAATTAGGGAGCTCCAAAAGGAATCATACTGGAGAGGTTTAGAGTCCTCACGAAAACGTAAACAATGTAAAACATTCCGCTTGAATGAATGTCGCCAAAAAATATACATTACAAAAAGTTTTTCTGATCTGCAAAGGAGTAAGTACTGCGAACTAATAGTAATTCTGAACACAATAGGATAAATATGATAGCGTTTACGATAAGGACTTAGAAGTAATGATTATTTAAAAGTTCTGTCGTGCGGATGTGCACAAGTTCAACGCTGAGGTATCCCGTGTCACTTTACAATGACGTGCTTCGGCTTAATAATTCGAAGCATCACCCTTGTTACAAGAGTACAGCCGATCAAAACAGCTTATCTGATGTGATTTTTTATACAGGGAAAGTTTGGAAAAATTAAGAACTGTTTTTTTTTGGCTGTAGAAACGCTCCCTACATAAGAATTAGGGTCAATTTATAAAACTGTTTCATCTACAAGCACAAAGTGAAATTCTTTTAAAACTCCAGCGAAATGGTATTCCAATTATGTGATGCAAGATCTAACAATAGATTCCGCGGAAACAAAAACAACCCCATTTTCTCTAGTCACGTTTGGCCCAAGTTAAAAGCCTCCAGTGCAAATATTTAATCGGGATACTTTATTTTAACTGGAGCACAAACAAAAAACCATGAGAAGAACTTCCTTAAAATGGGAAGCCTTTTGAAAAATGTAAACTTCTTGTTTTGACTTTTAAAGGCATACTTTCACAGCATAATTACGAAAGCGTTCATGAGGAGTTGATTGGAAATAAGAAAAACTCCAATTTACAATGAATACAATAAAAGCATGATATTTTCGCCTCACAGATCTCGGCTCAAAGGTGAAATCACTTCCACTGTGCATCTACGGACTTTACCTCCGAAGAGCGATCGAGTCAAGACATGTTTTTAACCTACCGCGGGAACTGCACAAAAAAAGAACCACTTCTAGCCATAAGAATCTCGAATTAAGCCTTGCTAAAGCTAAAATAACTTCCAACGAGAAGCAAACCCTACTCTGAATTTGTTATTTTGACTTCAAAACACACAAGATCTAAGAAAGAAATGTTGCTGTTCGATGTGAAATATTTGTAGCATGACAAAATGTCCGTCGACTCTGATGACATGGCAAGCCTACAGCAAACAATGCTTTTAGTTGAAAACAGACTCAGCAAGACGAACTTTATCTCTAACAGAAACTTTAACTTTACGTGCGGTTTACAAAACTGAAACAAGTCAAACTGAAACAACACTATTCTCTCGCACGCGTTCCACGGTGTAACATAACACTTCTTCACAACGTTTGCGATGAAACGCACTTCGCTGCGCTGTAACGGCCTTAGTTTGGAAAATGCAATGCACTCGATGAGATTTCCCGTTTAGGAAAGGAGTTTATTGCATCTCAAGAGGCAGAATAAGGAAAGTCTTTGACGTTCGAGAAAAAAAAGAATAACAGACGATTGCAGATCCAACAACAAAGCTCAAGGAAGTGTATGACCGCCGCGCTCTGCGCTTTTCTTGAGTTATGCTACCATAACTTTGGGCGTTCACGAAGTTTAGGTCTGCCGTAACTGTCGCAAAACGACTGCAATTCTTTCAAAATATACACTCCCTACTCTTGCTGGAATATGAACGGCGATAACATTTTGACAAGGTCGTTTGACGAATCATCATCAAAGGAATCCCTACGTGCAAACATATTCATTCAAAATCTACCGCCCTTAGCCAAGTCCTCGTCACATAGCAGAAAATACACACCGTTTACCCCTTGAAAACAACTCTACAGCGCTCGTACAATTGTCATGAGAGACCTCTTCAGTGAAAGATTCACTACGCTCTTCGGATTGCATAAGCAGAACACTGCAAAAATCCAGTATCCAAAATTTAAAAAAATACTTACTCGCTTGACCGCAAAGGGACGCCATAGCGGCCATCAGTACAACACAAAATCGAGACATCTGTAGTTCTTCTCGGGCAACGTGTGGACGATCTTCTCCACGTCTCAACTGTAATGAATATGCGAATCTCTGAGCTCCAACCGTTACTGGTTTAATTCTAGTAACTATGAAAGGAAGGCGTCGTCTCGAAACACAACTGAAGATGGAATGACGGCTGTAATCGGACCCTTCAAGAGTCTCATGTTTCGTTTACCATGTGTATATAAATTTCCTGTTACAATAGGGCTGATGTTATTATTGTCAGCTGTCAACTGGGAAGAGATTGATAACAGCAAATCACATGCAACGATTCCTTAGTTTGGTTTTCGCACAATCCCGAGGAAAAAATACACACTGAAAAAAATGCCGAATTTGAAAAATTGTTACCGCTAAGCGCCTCAATTGATTTTATATTCGTTGCTCTCAAATGCTTTTGGTGTCGACAGTAAATATTTAACCTGATCGGAACAAACATGTCAAAGTTAATAGCTAAATAATATTGTTTCCTAAGGCCAACTGGGAAAGCCAGCTTTGAACATGGATGAGTGGATGAGTGGCCCTCGTAAGGTTGTTGAACAGTGCAAAAGCTATCGCGATGTTTACGTCTGTGCTGCCAATATCTGATTTGACAGGATTAGACATTTGTAAAAGAGTAAAGATTAACTTTATCTTCGATGCTTTCCAGTCTGCGCTCTGTGATGTTGGAATGTCACAGGAACGGCAACTAACTCCTGGAAATTGCATAAACAATGAAAAATGATTTGAATTATATCGTCTTTTTGTCTGAGCTCATTTCATTTCCTTGACGTGAAATTAATCTCGAGGTGTGAAAACAAGCCCAAATAAAGCCCGCTTAGGAACAAGAGGTATTCACCAAGATTTGTAATGATGAGCTGGCCTAAGCATACTTTCTGTTTCAGAGGGGAAATGAGATAATTTTGTTTGGGTTTCGCGCCTGTTTTGTTTGCAAACAGTGTGTGCGACATGCGAGATCCCGTTTGTGGACAAAAGAATCTCTGAGGTCATATTGGTTCCGATATTTTAACTGGAATGCGTATTGATCCCAAAACAGTAGAAATTGTTTTCTTTAAACTAGTAGTTTATTTTGAGTTTTTCAAGCTGTGCTGGGCAGTGCGGCTTTTCACAAGACGATACAAAATGCTTGCCACCTTTGGATTCATAGTCTGTTGGTATGTGGCTTTTCAATGAGATTCCAGTAAGGTTTATATAGCAGAGTCGATTAGGACTCAAACTCCGGCCGAGCAAGGAAAACAGTGAATGAACAGTCTTTCTGCGAACTCGCTTCACTTGTGCTAGTGGTTTGTAGCTAGTATATCATGATGTTTGGGTTTATAGAAATTTCCTGCGGTCTTTCCTGTCGAAGCGAACGGAAATTTATTGCTGCTTTGTTTTTGTTTCGCCCTTCAAAAAACAGGAAAACAACAAGAGATATCCCACATGGTAAGAGCCTCCTCAGTACGTCTTTGCGCCCTCAATGAGTCATTTGTGTACGAGTAGGCGAGAATACGGGGTAAGAAACTGAGAAAGTCCTTATTCTCACGGCTATCTTAAGCTTAGTTGTGTTTTGGTATTTTAAAGTAGTTGAAGAGTCAAGGCGGGTCCGATTGCTCAAGAGTCCACCAGAAAAATCACCCTTGTTTGCTTTCTCAACGCCTATCCACTAGATAGCGATTTATGTTCAAGAATTGCGACTTCACACCAATGAGCGAGAAATATCCTATGGTACTCAGGGAAGAATATCAACGGTGTAAAGCTCAGTAAATCAAAGCAGCCAACAAAACGCAGTTCCTCGCATCGACTGGGTGAGTGTGTTTTATTTTTGGAAATAATTGATGAATCACTTCCTTTGACGAGCTCAAAATGTCCACACGATTTCGTGTGCACCCACTCCGCACAGTCATCGTATTTTGGATCGAAACAAATATGTCTACCTATGCCTTATTTCCGTAAGGGACACCAGTTCCAACTAATCTCTTCCTTCTTTTTCTTTCGGCTAGACAATTTCCGCGTTCCCTCGCGACTCCTCGCGCGCGCGCCTTAGCTTGCCGCCATACTAAAGAGGACAAACCTGAGACAGACTTTGCATGCAAAATTTATTAAAACATTTGAATTTTTTACACCTGTAAAATGTTCTTACGAACAATATTTGTATTAAATAATTTTTTTTAGTGAAATCGTTGAAAGTGACGTCTTGTCTAGCGTAATTTCCGCGCCTATATACGGAAATCGATTACGGTCGAGTGTCTGAGCAGTGTCTGGCTAAAACTGACGGCATTTTAGCTAAAAATAGTGATGAGGAACTTCTTTTCGGTAGCAGCAAAAAGCTGTGTAAACTTTGTCAAGACTTTGCCATGGCGAACCCTAAGAATTCGTTCAACGTAGGTTGTAAGTACGATCAGTCGATGTACAAAATTAAGAGATAAAAACGTTAATTTTTGCAAGGACCACCGAGACGAAATAGAAGTACCGGATCATCTCACTGCAGAAGATCTAATCAACTATAAAGTTGAATGAATAACAGACGAAAGCAAGGCTGATTAAATAGTATTTGAATATATTTTCCAATACTTCGGATGGCACGGCCTTCCTTCTTCAGGGTAACACCACAGGAAAATCGTTACAAAATATTGTATATCGAGTGGCCTGGAGCTCCTGGTGTGGCACTAAATTTTTGCCGAAGTTTATTTTTGCGAATCGACGAGTTTTTGTATTTTGCAGGAACTAATTTTTTGCGGTTGTGAAGGACTGGCTTTTCTTGCCGGATCTTAATTTTTGCCATTTTCGGGAAGTCGAGGTTAATTGAAATTAAAACGTTTTCGCTTTTTTATAGTAAGGTTCATAACCATTATTATTTTGATGTTGATATGTATAATTTCGCCAGAGCAGTAAATTTTGCTGGGGAAAATACTTGCAACAATATCTTTTGCGGGAACTTCTGTTTTTTCCTACGGATCGTGGAAAAAACCGCAAAATCGCAAAACATATCTAACCCGCAAAAATTTAGTACCACACGGCATTGTATATCAGGAGATCACATTCTCTGAACGTTGCACTTGTACTGGAGAAGGTGCAATCCTCGTCCTTCTTCTCGACGTATTCTTTCCTTGAGTCTACCGCCTTTTTTAAGCATATTTCTCCTTTGCCTCCTTTGTGACAACAACAAACAGGTGCACACAGCCTTGTGAGATGGAATCAAAGATTTCCGACTTCGATTGCATGAGCCAATCCATTTTTAGAGGTTAGTACAGGAGCTCGGAATAAATTGTTAACTTGATAACCTGTTCCTGTTGATATAATTTCCGGGTCTTACCTCACTGTAATAAAATTCTAATAATCTTCTAATCTTTCGTTAACATATCCAGTTCCGCGTTCCTTTGTGAGAATCCAATAATTCCAACTCTACTTCAGAAGTATTTTGAGCTTTCCCTGAAGCCTCCTTTGGACGGACCCACATATTACCATTGTTTCTATGTTGCAAAATGACATGCACGTCATACTTTGAAATTTACAGGCTAGTCCAAAGCAAATTTTGATAAGCATTACACGTGACTGTTCTTCAACCAGGTTGCCTGACGACTTTGACTCACTTGTAGCGCCTTCGTAACGCAATGCTTCTCCGAGCTTTGGGTCAGTACGATCCGAATAACGGCTGCGGTGGAGACTGGGAAGAAGGGTAACTGGCTTTCCTTTAGGACGTTTAGCTTGTCTTTACTCTGCATCACCGCTTAGCAGTTATGATACCCTTTAACATGCCGTTTGCGCCTAAGGCAGGTTATCGCTACTGTTTTTCCGCGAGCCGCTGGGTTTTCTTCCATCGATCCATCTTCAAAGTAAGCTATGGACGCTCAGAATCATCAACGGGACAAGTGACAAATTACTCGCTGACGATGCGTATTTTCCTGTACCTAAAGAGAGAGAAGATAAAAAAAACTTAGTTGTCCTGTGGTTATTGTTTACTAGTCCTCGTCAAGAGAATGCTACACCCTACCCCACCCACCCTGCTGTCCCCCAGTCTCCTTCCAAATCTGGTCAGAGTGCTAGCGCTGCAAATAACAAAACTCACTTTTGCCCGTGTGGCCAGACAATGTGACAGATTGACTTTCTTTTCCAAGTCTTATTCCTGTGGACGTGATGTACACACCTAAATCTAATTTGCTTTCTCCAAAAGTGTAAAAAAAACATATTCTATCTCAGCATTATTAAACCTAAGTTTCCACAAATCAAAAGTGCTAAAACTATCTCTCATTCAAGTCAGTAATATGAAACGTAAGTTTTCCACCAGCTCTAGCTTTCTAGCTTTTTAATTTAGTAATCTGTCCCTCTACTCCCAGTTTCTTTTATGCTCATTCAAACAAGATGGAGGCTGACTCGATAACCTCGCGGTGTTTTTAGTCTCCGTTTTATCTTAATTTTTTACAAATGTATCCTTTTCTGTTTCTTTTTTATGTTAATATTGAAGCAAAAAACTCTAGTGCTAAATATATTAAGGTTAAGGTTGAAAAAACACCCTGTTACCGCAATCGATCCGGATCACGCTAATTACGTACGAGCCCAATAATCCTTGAGGCGCGTCACGTAACATGAAAATAAACACATTCAAGGCGACTTAGTGCCAGGTTAGATTAGCAAGCATAGCTTTCCTTACATGTTACAGTAGTGTTGACGAAAACCACCCTCCACTCTCCCTCCCCCAGAGTATTCATGGAACTTATTCGAACTGCGTATTCCGTTCCTTTCTCCAGACTTCTAAGGCTTGTGGTTCGTTTTGAGGCCGAAAGGGATTCTGATTGGACTGTCTCCTCTCCCCGCTGGAGTCTAATCATGTAGCCTGTCACGGCACTTCCACCATCCTTGCGTGACGCCCCCCAAGTAACGTCGATCCTGTCACAAGTCGGAAACGCTTGAACGTCGTTTGGAGGCTCGGGTGGACCTAAAACAAAGAACACAGCGATTTCAAGACTCTTAGGTTTTTGAGTCACGTCCTTTCCAACCCTCATCCTGCCCGAAGAGTGATGCGAGGGTTTGAGGCATGTAGAGACATGGGTTGAACCAGCTGAGGCATGAAGCAACTCTGGTACCCCAATGATTCGATTTAGCACCCTGGCCTAGGTTGTATAACGCTATCCACCGGATCACGCTATCCACTGTGACTTATCAGGTGGATGACTTTATCCACCATTCGAAAAAGCCCTTGGCTCGATTACCAGCCGGGACGAGCGCGGGCTCCTTTGGCGAACTACCCGGGCCATGAAATTTTTTATCGTTTTAGACACTTTGAAGACCCGAGAAAAACATTAACTCGCCTCTACTCATATGGGGAGGAACGCGTGACGAGCCACAAGACCGTCTGCGTGGGAGCCTACTACTCATACAAAATAAACCTAGAATAAATTTGTAAAAAAACTTTACAGGTTTTCAATCTCTTTCCTCGGCCCTGGGGCCCGTTTCTCAAAGCTCCCGGTAATTACCGGGCCCGTTAAGCTGTTTTGTTTTCCATTGATGATGGGAGTTTCAAAAGTTTTGACAATTGCACAGTAAAGTTATCAGCTAAAGAAACGAAATGGACTTCATTAGAGGTCAGAACACAGCCTACTTTACTCAAGACTCTGATTTCAAAATATGATTTCGGGCCCCGTCAAGTTACCGGGGCTTTCGAGAAATGGGCCCCAGGGCCTTTCCCGACTTTCAAATTTTCTCTCGCTCCAGACCCCTCTGAAGACCATCCGTGCTCATACCCCCCTTGAACTCAAAAAACGCAAATAAACAATCAGGTTTAATTTACCTCTTTCATATAACTCCATGTAGTATGTCTCAGTGCCTCTGCTATTTGTAGCAACACACGAGTAAAATCCAAATCACCTTGATTTCTTACGCGAAACTTGTATGAAACAAAACCTGGTCGGCTGGTAACGTCACTAGTGTTCAGTTCATTACTATCTTTTTGGAATTTTATCTCTGGTGTTGGAAAACCATCAAATTCGCAGGTTAGCGTGACATCTTCACCACTGTCTAGAGATGAAAATGTCGTCCTCTGTGAAGATTTCTCGCGGATTAAAATGGGTCTATCTGCAATGAAAAGTGACAGTGGTTGCTGTGTAAACTCGGAGACGTTTTTTTCATTAACTACTTGGTGTACGCACTACTTTCCATATTTGGTACGTAACTACCCGGATCATCGACGTGAGTGGCTATTTTGCTTGCGGTTAGTTTCACTGCATTTTGCTTGCGGTTAGCTTTCATTGGTATGTTAAGGTAACTCTGAATAAATTTATAGTGCTACTGTAGTATAAATTTAGGTGTAACTTTCTGATAGTGGGAAAGAGGTTGAAGGTTTTTTATGTGCCTATTCATAAATGGCTGCCAAGTAGAAATTCTTTTGTTCGTAAATGTATTAAAATTAATAAGCCCAGCTAACTTCGTTTTAGGATCATTCAAAAGAATTTTTACTCTCAAACTAGGTTAGTTGGTCTTACCCAAATGCATAGAAAAGAATTTTGAATTGGCAGCCATTTGAGTCCCAAACGGTCATGGTAGGCACGGCGGGAAAAAAAAATACAACGGGTGCTCCCGGGTGCATCAAAACCGCGGGAAAACGAATAACCAGTTAAAATGCATGTTAAGTCAGATCTTAGATCTTATTGTTCAGGGCCGGGTTGTTCAAAGCCCGATTAAGCTAACCCAGGGTTAGCGAGAATTTTGATTTAAATTTTGTAACTTTTTGGTTAGGTGATCTGTTTATATCGTTTGCCCTTGAGTTTTGAGCTGTAGTAATCTTAAACTACACCAAACGTTAGAGGCGAAAAACAATTTTGAACAAGAAAAAATAATGCTTCAGTTAACGTTTAATCCTGGGTTAACGTTAACCGGCTTTCGAACAACCCGGCCCAGCGCACTTAGCACTTGCTTGTCCGAGGAATACTTATGAGTTTACCGGCACAATAAACCACAGCTGATTGACCAATCAGAGCGCGCGCATTGATTTGGTACCCTTTCTCTCCCGTTAACGATACATACATTCTACAAGTAACAGAACTGGTTCCTTGTTCGTCTTTCCTCGGCATTCGTAGGTTCCACGGTCAGTTCTATTGACCTTGCTGATCTCCAGATAGTTTAGACTTCCATCTTCTCGCACATGAATTCTTTGTGATGAGTCACTGGTTATTTTTCGTCCGCTGGAGTCAAACCATCCAGTGAACGCTTCGTCTGTCACCGAGCAATTAATACTGGTTTTCTCGCCCTCGGGTGCATAATGTCTTGCACGCACTGAGACAGCACCTTCTGGATGTTGAAAGGAAAATAATTCGTTAGTTAAAGTCGCAGGAAGCGGCACAGTATTAAGGGACACGAAGACAAGAGAAACTTTCTCCTGACGAAGAGTATTTACTTGAGCTTGCATAGCTACTTGAGAAAAAATTTATGCTACAATAGCTAATGGAGGGTTTACCAAGAGCGCCGTTCTCCATGTGATCATTTTGCACTCGAGGTCAGAAGTATTTGTCGCGAAACAGTTTCATTGTTGTTTATTTTGTCTGATCCTAGACGTCTGTTGAAATGGCTTTTTTTCAGGCCGTTTCACTGACCGCTGGTTTCATACATGTGATCAGTGACCACGTGACGACACACATCTCTTGGCACGGGTAACCACAGTTTACTGCACAGTTGTTGCAGTTTAAATCCCTCAAAACTACTCAGTAAATTCGAGGCAAATCTTTTCCATGCGATGCAATTTGCATCCGTGGAACTCTTCTCTGCAACATATCTTGTATTGTATCTCGCCAGAAAGTGCGAAACTCAACCTACTCTACTATAAACTTCCAATCAAACTGTGAAGCATCGAGCATGAAAATTGTCATTTCTTGAATCACGTGAATGAAACCAACGGTGCATGCAAACGGCCTGAAAGAAAGCTATGTTTGGCATCAATAATAGTACGTATCATGTGAACTGGAATGAGAGAATTGGAGAAAAAATTCCAGGTACAACAACTTGGCTTATCTTCATTGACAATTTATTGCTGTCACTGAATCATTAGAATACTTATAATTCTTTCACTTTATCTTCTCTACGGTCTAGGAAATTTTGCCACGGTTTTAACTGCACCAGTAGTTTTCTTGAATTATAGCTCAGCAATAAGTATCATGCTTGGTTCCCGTTCTTGTCTTCTCGACTGATTTACGACCAAACGAGGTCGTAAATCAACTGAGAAGTCTCTCTTTTACTGGAATATCCGCCGAAAAGAACTCGGAGATATACATTTTGTTTCTCGATCTTTATCATACAATGAGCGACAAAGATTAATTTCGTTGATTTCGTTATCTTCTAATTTCAGTAATCTCTGATCTAAGCTATGCTTGGTAGCTCAAAACTCTGCACGCGCGACGAGCTCCCAGCACGTATGTATCCTCGCGCGATGCGCGCAAGTCCGCGATTCCATTGGCAAAGTCACATAGGACGGAAATCATTTTCCATGACGAAATACTGAAGTTTGAATGATTTGTGGCATGCTTGACACAGCTGCTCTGACAGATGAACAAGAACCTATTTCAACACGGTATTGAATTACGTCACTAGGACAGCACTTGCGTGACGTGTTTGGCTTATCTTGTCATTTCCTTTGCCATCTCAGGAACTAATTGTTTATGGCCATTTCAACGACAGAAAAAAATACCAGTAAAATTTTTCTTTCTCCTCAATTGATCTCAAAAATTTTGCGTTCTGCTATTGTGACGATCTGGCTTTTGTTCACATGTCTTTTCTGATTTGGTCATGCCAGCCGATGAACTGAGCTGTTTCAACAGATTCGTAAACCTTCGCTTTCTTTACCTCTGACAAGCCATACTACAAAACCTGCCGACCTTTGTATCTTCTACACGCGATAAAGCTTTCTTTCCTTGCGCCAATTCTCAGTCGTCAACATGCGTTTTAGGCAATATTTCATGATGTATCACACAGCTTTATTTATATTTACCGTACAGTAAAAATCACCACTTACCGCATTTCATTATCCAGAATAAGGATATTAAAGCCACCAACATTCTTCTTAATAGCGTCTCGCTCATTCTCTAACTTTGGGTAAACTTCCTAGAACATAACTTTGAATAAATAATCAATTATTTTTAAACACGAGTACAGTGTATGCGCGTGAGCAATATTTCGTAACAGTATAAATATGACAAAACACATGGGTGGATATTATATCTGTATAATATTGCACCGAGGATGACGTGTTTTCCGGGTTTTAAAGTCAAGCTGCGAAATGATGTTCCCATTAGAAACCCATGTTAACATGACAGATATGAGAGGATCTCACCAAAAAAAATAACGAAACTACTTTGCTTGCGTTAACTGATGCTAAAATAACAAGCTTAGTTTTTGTTTTTATCGCATATGCTTGACGAAGCTGATAAAGCCTATATAAAGAATATAAAGGTTCATGTTTTGGTTGATTAAAAATCAGTCGCGAAAAACAGTCAGGGGCTCATTTCATGTTTTGTGACAAACACAGTCTTAAATTACCCAAGGAATTTCAAAAACACGAGCCGTTTTTCATCAATTACATGTAAACTTTTCTTCTTGTGCCATGGTTATAACTCGAGACATGATTACAAGTTATTATATCATATGTGGCCTGGAGGAATTTAATTTTTGGAGGCTAAAATTGCCGCTCAGATCAGATTATTAGCGTTTTAGTGTTGCCGATATGTAATGCATTTTGATATGTTACTATAAAAAACTGTGATTTACGTAAAAGAAAAAGGTGCAAGGAAACCGCGCCCAGGAATTTTAATCTTCTTAGAAAAATGGTGCTCCCTTCGTAGTCCAGAAATGAACACAGGGCGGATTCAGGGATGGTTCAGTCCAGAAGAAATGATTAATCATGCCTAAACGCGTTTCGTTTCTGATGAAAACTGGAAGTAGATAAACATTGCTAACAAATAGTGTTGGTGATTTTGACGATGTCATCGAGTCAGAGATTTGCTGAACGACAATTTCGGAGATCCCATTTTTGAGGAAACCTTTAAAAGCGTGAATTGCAAAGCACATCTTTTTAACGTAATTTTAGTTTAATTTTGAAAATGGATCTCCATTATTGTAAGTAACAAAACGCTGTTCTTTTTTCATTGCTCAAAACAAGGACTTTTTAAGCCAAAGTCGAACAAAATGAGCAGTCAAGAATGTCAACAATTATTGGTACGGATATAAAGAAAGAGAATTAAGTTTAAAATCTAGGATCTTGAAAAAGATTTAAAGCTCGGTTACGTACAACAATCAGAGAAACAAGCTTTGGGCAATGGGTTTGTCCGGGAGTAGGTGGGGATAGGTTAACTGATGGCTTGAAAGTATGGTCAAAATTTTAACTGTTTTACGGTTTCCGTCTGATGCACCACGACCTGAGAGATATTCGACAGGCTCCAGTTCGGTGAAACTATTCTTTGCTATAAGTTTTGGGCTTTGAGCACTGCCATCAGACTCTCGATCAAACAGAGAAATAATTAGGTTGTCGAAACCCAATCGAAATATGCTACAAGCTCGTCATTATTCAACCAATCACGAGCAAAGCATGAACCAATCATAGTTAGGCTTATGTGCATTTTCCCGCGCTTTGTTTTAGAACCATTTGATTGATTGTCGGTACGTTGAGCTTCAGTTCCGAACATTTGATTGGTCCGTTGTGCTTGCTACTAACAAGCGTGGCCTTTCCGACATTCATGGATTAAAAAACTCGCCACTTGTGTTAGCAAATTCAGAAGAGCAGCAGCCAAGTGCTTAGCCATACATATTTTGTTTTCGTTATTTTGAATTAAAGTACTGGTTATTGTAAGGTCACTCTACATACAGCAACGCTTTTTGATTTCGTGACTTAATTAATTTCGATACTCCCCTAAAACAAAACAAAAATCAGTTGTTAAACGAGTGAAAACTTACTCTATCTCAGAATTACAAGTGTCTGTGTGATTTCTTTCCACATACTGACACAGGAGATCTTCAAGGGAGATTTTAACTGGTCAACTTTGCAAGTCCTTCTCCAGTTGCGAAAAGATCCGAAAATGATGAAAATTACTTTTTTCACTTTTCTAGAAAACCATATCTGTCACAACCTGACGATACACATTATTTATTAATAACGTTACTCCAAAATCTTGCAGCTTCTGTTTGTTATTCTCGTACAAGAGCGTTTAGAAAGAAAAACAAGTACTCGATTTTTTAGCGTTCGCTCTATTAGAATTTGATCAAGCACCTCAAGCTTTCAATGATGTCGGGCAAATCCGGTTTCTGTAGATAAATTACTAAGGAATGCTATATCAGAACTTAATTTGCAGTTGAGAACCAGATGCTAGACTTTGATAGTTAGATACAGCGATGTAATTTCAATCAATAAGCCATAAAGGTGGGCGGAGGATCAAAGACATTTTCACAACATTTCAGTATGAAGATTGAAAGAAGTCAATCTCGACTAACCGAGCAATAATAGTGACCGCCGTACAAACGACCCACTCACCTTTTCTTAGGAAGAGGAAGTACAACATACATGTAGCTCTCCGCGCAGACAAAGGTACACCATTCCCTGTTTACTCTAAGGCATCCCTGAAGCAGTAAAATAACCGATCTCTTGTTATTCTTTTCCTCTGGATCTGTGAAGGGAAATCATTAATTGGTATGTTTTATTGCTGATGCATGAACCCTTGAAATGCGCCAAAACATGACACAATACAGCTTCGTGATTTAAATATGGTGTAGATATCGATAATTATCAGCTGCCCCTATAGAGATAACAGGTGTCCTATTATGGGAACCTGTGCAATAACAAGATATGCGCCGGGTGATAAAACCTCGC
>JAHPZR010004909.1:27500-32154 GCA_019787425.1 Platygyra sinensis
TTTAACCGGCTGTGTTAGTATACTTGAGAATAAGGTATTTGTTTTACCGTTATTTCAGTAAGTGAAATTAATCAAGTCGTTATCGAGGAATTAATAGATTTACTCACCTAATTCAATGGCCGCCCTGACTATACGACGAAACAAAATTAAGCATTTCGAGTTGGCCTGTGCGGAAGTCTTACGAGAATTTATGCAGAAGATAATTATACCCAAAAGCCGCATAAATTATTTACGATGCGGCCGATCCTGGTGGAATTTCTTTTATAAACAGCATGTATAGCAAAGTTTTATGCTCATTAACGTAACTTTCCCCATTTCGGTAAGACAAGATTTGTTTGTGCAAGATCCTATGGAAATTTGGTGTGGTTTCATGTAATTCACTAGCCTGCGAGTATGTAGAGTATAAAACATAGAAAAAGCGTGTTTTATTGTTTTGCGCGCGTAAAATCTATATCATAAAATGAAGAAAACTCTCGCCTGCGGCTCGTGTTTTCTACATTTCCCTCGTGTTCTCAAATGACCATCGTGTTTTATCAAAGTGTAATACACGGCTTAGGCTTCTTTATTTGTTAAATAAATGCCCGAAATCTAATTCGCCAAAACCGCAAATATTTTCAGTTCCTAGCCTAAGGTTATTTGACAAATAAAGAAGCCTAAGCCGTGTATTACACTGTGATAAAACACGACGGACATTTGAGAACACGAGAGAAATGTAGAAAACACGAGCAGCAGGCGAGTGTTTTCTTCACTTCTCGAACGTTCTCATAATGTCTGGAGTGTTTTATCACAGTGTAATACAAGGCTTAGGCATAAGTCTTCATTTGCTTTATGATATAGATTTTACGCGCGCAGAACAATAAAACACGCTTTTTATATATTTTATACTGTGATAAAACGTGGGTTTTTGACCACTCAAAGCGCGCACAGGGTCCTATCTACATTATAATGTGTTTAATTATAAAAATTACGTTTTCCTCGATTGTGACTGGCTTAAAAAAAAACTCCTATTTTCCACTAATTCACTTGCCAAGCTTTTGCCAAGCGGGTAACGGCCAGTTTGTTGTAGGACAATTCAATCCAAAGCCAATCACATTCAAAGTTGTTAATAAATTCGTAGTTACGTGCGCGCGCGCTTTTGTGTTTTTGGCGTCTAATTGCCGGTAGGAGGCGGGGTGGCCTTAGGATGTTTAGGTCTCCTTTGTCAGTATTTTAACGTAAATTTCCCCTTTCTTTCATAATTTGGCCATTCTTCTTTTCTCGGAAATTGTAATTTTTATGATTAATTGGTATTAAGACTTCGTGTTGTCCAATTCCGTCTGTAATCATACATAGTCATAAAAAATCGGACTCCCGCTGCGTGGTCGTCCAATTTTGTTAATCACTCGTACGATTACAGACCGAATTGGACTCCACTCAGTCCTATTACCATTACTTATTTGATGAGCTTGCCAAGAAGTATCTTCCCCAATTTATTTTCATTCTTCACTGTGCTGAGCGCAGTTTCATATTTTGTGTAAAAGTGATAACAAGCTGTTAGTCAAGACTTTGAAGATTATCAGAGTACGTTTTAAGTTGGGCTGACCCTGTAATCATATTAAAATTTGGACAGCTGTCGGAGAAACTGATTCTACCAAGTCCTCTTTTTGTAGCACCAATAGGCAGTCAAAATGCAGATTTTTTTCTCGCATTTTTCAGCTTCAAATGCCCCCTAGTTTTGAATTTGTTTTATTTCAGTATGATTTTTAAGCTTTTTACCAGTAAACACTGAGGATTTTGGAGGTTCCTGCAGTTAATAAAAAACATGTTAAAACCTATTTCGACCAACTTTAACAGCTGTACCTCGTTTCAATATAAGCCTCTTGGGCCCTGTTTCTTGTGAGCCTCGCATACTTTTCGGGCTCGTAAAACTATAGTTAACTCTTCAACCTTATGATTTAAGAGCTGTTTCATTTACTCATTCTTAGAGGGGGGGAACAGGGGGGTAAATCTCCCTTCTCCCTACTTTCTGAGCCTATTTCTCCCTCCTCCCTACTTTTTGAGCCAATTCCTCCCTCCTCCCTAAACGGTTACGTTTCTTTTTCTCCCTCCTCCCTACTTTCCCCCCCTATTTCTCCCTCCTCCCTATTCTGTTCCTCCCCCCTCTTCTTAATATGAACAGAGAACATGAGAGAACCAAATTGATTGAAAGGCTGGTACTACGCAGAAGAGCAAAATTTATTGGCTAATATTTCAACTAGCAGAGCTAGTTGAAATATTAGCCAATAAATTTTGCTCTTCTGCAGTAGTACCAGCCTTGCAATCAATTTGGTTCTCTCATGTTCTCTGTTCATATTAAGAAGAGGGGGGAGGAACAGAATAGGGAGGAGGGAGAAATAGGGGGGGAAAAGTAGGGAGGAGGGAGAAAAAGAAACGTAACCGTTTAGGGAGGAGGAGGAATTGGCTCAAAAAGTAGGGAGGAGGGAGAAATAGGCTCAGAAAGTAGGGAGAAGGGAGATTTACCCCCTGTTCCCCCCCTCTAAGAATGAGTAAATGAAACAGCTCTTAAATCATAAGGTTGAAGAGTTAAACTATAGTTTTACGAGCCCGAAAAGTATGCGAGGCTCACAAGAAAACAGGGCCCAAGAGGCTTATATTGAAAACGAGGTACAGCTGTTAAAGTTGGTCGAAATAGGTTTTCACATGTTTTTTATTATAACTGCAGGAACCTCCAAAATCCTCAGTGTTTACTGGTAAAAAGCTTAAAAATCATACTGAAATAAAACAAATTCAAAAACTAGGGGCATTTGAAGCTGAAAAATGCGAGAAAAAAATCTGCATTTGACTGCCTATTGGTACTACAAAAAGAGGACTTGGTAGAATCAGTTTCTCCGACAGCTGTCCAATTTTAATATGATTACAGGGTCAGCCCAACTTAAAACAGTACTCTGATAATCTTCAAAGTCTTGACTAACAGCTTGTTATCACTTTACACAAAATATGAAACTGCGCTCAGCCAAAGTGAAGAATGAAAATAAATTGGGAAGATTGGCTTTGGATTGAATTGTCCTACAACAAACTGGCCGTTACCCGCTTGGCAAAAGCTTGGCAAGTGAAATTAGTGGAAAATAGGAGTTTTTTTTAAGCCAGTCACAATCGAGGAAAACGTAATTTTTATAATTAAACACATTATAATGTAGATAGGACCCTGTGCGCGCTTTGAGTGGTCAAAAACCCACGTTTTATCACAGTATAAAATATATAAAAAGCGTGTTTTATGTGTCTGCGCGCGTAAAATCTATATCATAAAGCAAATGAAGACTTATGCCTAAGCCTTGTATTACACTGTGATAAAACACTCCAGACATTATGAGAACGTTCGAGAAGTGTAGAAAACACTCGCCTGCTGCTCGTGTTTTCTACATTTCTCTCGTGTTCTCAAATGTCCGTCGTGTTTTATCACAGTGTAATACACGGCCTTAGGCTTCTTATTTGTCAAATAACCTTAGGCTAGGAACGGAAAATATTTGCGGTTTTGGCGAATTAGATTTCGGGCATTTATTTAACAAATAAAGAAGCCTAAGCCGTGTATTACACTTTGATAAAACACGATGGTCATTTGAGAACACGAGGGAAATGTAGAAAGACACGAGCCGCAGCGAGAGTTTTCTTCATTTTATGATATAGATTTACGCGCGCAAAACAATAAAACACGCTTTTTCTATGTTTTATACTCTACCAAGAGACTACTGAGGTTGGATCAAGAGATCAATGGATCATAGTCTCTTTTGACTTCTACATGAAAACATGAGGTTTTTGACCAATCAGAGCGCGTACAGGGTCCTACTCGTTGGTATAATTTGAAATGCAATCAATCCGAAACCACGAATAAAGGATTATGTTTTTTTTTTCAATATTTTGTGACACTATTTAACATAATAGGAAAATCGAGGTGGATTTACTAAGCCTGCGAACGCCGACGTCCATTTCCAGAGACACACTCCGACAGTCCGGAAATACCCTCCTAACCGCGTTTCGCAGGCTAGTGGAATTACATCGACCAACCACACCCCTATATTTTCCATAGCGGATCTTGCACAAACAAATCTTGTCTTACCGAATATGGGGAAAAGTTACGTTCATGAGCATAAAACTCCTGCTAGACATGCTGTTTATAAACGAACTTCCAACCAGGTATCGGCCGCATCGTAAATAATTTATGCGGCTTTTTGGGATATATTATCTTCTGCATAACAGTTCTCGTAAGACTTCCATCAAAAAGAGAGCATCGCACAGGCCCAACTCGGAAATGCTTCATTTTGTTTCGTCGTATAGTCAGGGCCGGTGAATTAGGTGAGTTAAATCTATTAATGCCTCGTATAACGACTTGATTAATTTCACTTACAGAAATAAAACGGTAAAAACAAATACCGTAGTTCTCAAGGTATACTAACACAGGGGCCGGTTTAATTTTTAACCGGTGCTGTTTGTCGCTTTTTTTCGTTGCGTACCTTCACAATGTATAGTATTTTAGTTCTGTCGTATTCCAGTTTCATGAGATCTAAAAGACCAAAATCCAAAAAATTGTCCATTCGACTTGAAAATTATTTATAAATCAAACGACATTAGGGCTAGTTATGGACCTAACATAACTTTAATTTTGATTAGTCCGCACGTA
>JAHPZR010004912.1:5000-12500 GCA_019787425.1 Platygyra sinensis
AATTATGGCCCAATCTCTGGTGAACACGTTAGTATTATTTTTGTTACACTATATGTTACCATAGCAACACTATGACCTGCTAAAAACACCCTTAATTTCAGCTTTAAGCGCTTATATCTCAAAAACGGCACTGTGAAATTTTTTTTCATATTATAGAATCTTGATAAGCGGGATAGGATGCAAATTTTGGCAAAGTTTAAAAATATTCTGTACATGGGGCTCAGAGCCATCTTTTTTCCAGTCATTGTTATCAACTTTTCATACGCTTTGCTTGAGAAAAGACTAATATGACTTTTATTGCTGAAGTTTGAATAAATAAACTGTAAGTAAACTGTACCCTTATCATTGAAACATGCCGTTTGTGTTTTTCTGGAGTTTATTTTACTCAGGATATCGATTTGTTTCCCTGCAGCACGGATGGTGAAGTGACACAGGACCAGGATGTCATT
The DNA here is from genome assembly GCA_019787425.1 of Platygyra sinensis. Taxonomy (NCBI): domain Eukaryota; kingdom Metazoa; phylum Cnidaria; class Anthozoa; order Scleractinia; family Merulinidae; genus Platygyra; species Platygyra sinensis. The sequence continues at coordinate 5,450 of JAHPZR010004912.1, forward strand.
CTCTTACTCACTTATCACGCGTACTATGTGGCCAGGTAAAGCGAATTAACTATTTAGTTATGGCGCATGCTATTTGAAGTTTATATTTTTCAGCGGAAAGAACGTTTAACTCAACCTCGTTCCGATAGTCCCTCATCTTTCGCTCCAGTGGGCGGGAAGATGAGTGACCCTGGGAACGAGGCTGCATTTAACTCAGTTTTTTTTTTTAATTTCAGTTACGATGACGAGGCGGAGAGGATAACCCAGTATGAGCGAATCACGCTTGAAGACCTAGAGAAGATTGAGATTGGTGAGCCATTTCAAAGTTATCTTTTGTCTTTTCGCATCTTGTTTAACAGGCATTCATTACATGTAAACATATGGGGCCAGAAATGGGATAGGAATTTTAACTTATCGCCCACTCCTCTGCCACCCCATACCAACCGCCCTCGTGATACTAACATTTTGAGATGCCCACCTCCTCCCCCCCCCTCCCCCGTCTGAAACTTATCAAAATAAAAAAAGTTAAGAATACCAGATAATATTGCAATTTCAAAATAGCAGGTTGGGTTAATTCAGAAGCATATCGCCTAGACTAGGTGATATGCTTCTGGTTGAGTTGATGTTGTTCGCTACGTACATGTGATAAAGGACATGGTCTGGGGCATCAAGAGGAATTGTAGCCGATTGGCAGCAAAAAGGAAAATAACAATGATTTTCTCTTCACTATACAATATAAACCGTTCCTCCAACAATCTCACTGTCTATTTTCTATCATTGTATGATTTTTCAGCTCTAAAAAGTCGTCCTATTATCTTTTTTAGGTTCTGAAGCAAGTTTCAAATCCAAATATCTTTTCATTCGCATATATCGGCGACACGATGGGAACTCGGGTTATTTTCACACCTTGCGGACGATACAGCACCGTACAGCGGATGACGCCAGAAGTAAGTAAGCCGCCATGTTTTTGTGTCAGCGTGATACCCACGACTCGACATAATTTATGTGCAATGTACAATGTGATCTTTACATGCCGAATGTTAAAAGAGACCAAGATAAGATTACAGAGTGTATGGGACGCTTGCATCCACGCAGATTTTAGCTACCTTTAACAGTTATTTAACGAATGATTATTGTACTGTGATAAAACACGAAGGGCATTTAAGAGCACGAGGGAAATGTAGAAACACGAGCCGCAGGCAAGTGTTTTCTACATTCCAAATGTCCCGGCCACGTTAAATGCTATCGCAACGGCAATCTACGAACTTGGCAAATAGTGACACATTGTTACATTGAGTCCGTCATCTTTCCCTCGCTATTTTAGATAGAGTACTAAGTGTTTATTTCCTTGTAACAAGTCAATGCTTGTTGTGATATTTTATGCCTGACAGTATTTTCCGCCGGCACTCAGGCTCTCTGGTGTAAGAGTTAAGGTAGAGTGTGGCTATTTTGGCGCTAACATCTAATTCCTCTTGTCTAGGTGTACTGCTGTGTATTGCGGACGCTTTTGCCACTGCACGGGCAACATTAGACCTCGGATTGAGAGTCACGGAGTGTCGACTAGACAGGTAGGTTATTGTGTCAGTATTTCATGCAAAGGTCTTTTCCATCCTCGCTGATGAGGTCAAAGGTAGCAACATTTATCGTCAACGTGGATGAAGATCAAATCTCTCCTGACACACATCATCATTTTTTGTTCCCCTCAGCATATAGGTAAGAGCTCTTTGTGGTCTCGTTCGCTTGTTTCACCATCAATCCATTCACTGCCTTGTTTTTTTGTTCGTTATCCGCCTTATCTTTTCGGGCGCTCGCCCGTCCGTCTACCTGGTCAGGCGTGGCTGAATACCTACGTTCGTGCGTTCGTGCGTTCGTGCGTTCGTGCGTTCGTGCGTTCGTGCGTTCGTGCGTTCGTGCGTTCGTGCGTTCGTGCGTTCGTGCGTTCGTGCGTTCGTGCGTTCGTGCGTTCGTGCGTTCGTTCGTTCGTTCTTTCGTTAGTTCGTTAGTTCGTTAGTTCGTTCGTTCGCTTGTTCGTTCGTTCGTTCGGTCGGTCGGTCGGTCGGTCGGTCGGTCGGTCGGTCGGTCGGTCGGTCGGTTGTTTTTTCGTTCTTGCGTGAGTGAGTGCGTTCTTTTGACTTCTTCGGGTCGTTCCTGTGCTCATATGCCCGTTTTATCGTTCGTTGTTCCTATAGTGAAATATTTTCAGACTCAAACTTCTCATTGCCAAGACCAGTTTGTTTCACGACACTCTTGCCCGGACTGATTTACCCACTACAAAAAGAGTTGCAATGTATGTATCGTCCCAGGTAGCTATCGACGTAATTTCCATTCTTTTTGTTCTTCACTTCACAATTCAGAAAGAAAACCAAGGTTGCTCCAAGTGTAATTCAGATCTCATCCAAGTCCTGCCTCAGCAGCTGGTCCAGTGCGGAGATTAAACTTCGAAGCAAGTCCGTCGTTGAACCCAACTTAAGCGTCTCGTCCTTTACGTCCCTTCGCCGTTCTAAACTCGGCGATCTAACAAGGTCTTTCTCGGACTCTTTTCTGGCGAAGAGACGCCTGGAGGACGAGGAGGACGAGTTCAAAAATCCTAGTTCCAGTGCTCCGCACAGCTATTCTGGCAGTTCGGGGAGTGATGAAGATGAAGATGAGGGGTCTGGGGAAACTGAAGAAATGGATCACTATGATCCGTCGGTAAATAATACTTTTTGGATTGTCTCAGTGTACGAATTCACCTTATCGATATCGCTTTTTTGATTTAGCTCTAGTTGAGAGAAGTTGAGCGAGAATTTAGATTCTCATTAATCAAGGCTAGTCTTTACATTGAGAATAACCATTTAGGTGGAACAGATCATTTTCTAGCACTTTCCAAGACTTAAGGTAATTCCCCTGAAATAAAACTGACAATAGATTTTCGTTCAAACTTTGCCCACTGAATATTTATCATATGAGAACTTCAATTTTGAAATAAAAAAGGTGGGTGCCCATACTCATTAAGGAGCACTGGGGCATTGAAAATGACCCACTTTGGCATTATTTACCGCTTATTACAAGAACGCATTCCCAGCAATAATTGTAAATTTTTGTGACCGAGACTCATGAGAACACGCATTAAACTGGAGTCAATGCGTTGTATCGGACACAAATAAACTTTTTAAGTTTGATTTAGACAGAAAGCTGAATCCTTGATTAAAGTTTTAACCAAATTTCTTGACATGGTTACCATAGGGCAAAATAGAAAAGACCACAGTTTACTTGCTATTTTCGCTATTTATTCAATTTTCAGCAATAGAAATCAGATCAGTCTTTCCTCAAGCAAAGTTCATGATAGGTTGATTACAATGACTGGAAAAAAAATTGGGGTGCCCATGCTCGTTGGTGAGCTATAGCCATTTTTCAACTGAAAGAGCTCAATATCAAGGCAAATCCGCCATGTTTTCAGTGTGCACGTGCACGAGAGCGCGCTAAATGACGCCATAAATTATGCGCAGAAAGGATGCGCAGTGCAATTGTGAGGAATAACCTTAAATTCTGATGGCTCATTATAACCACTCTTTATTAGTTGACGCTATAATTATGGCGTCAAAAAAAAGACTACCCAATCATTAGTGAACAAGTTGTTATCATTTTCGTGTCACAATAGGTCGCCATAGCAACACCATACCTTTTAGTGCTTATAATTCAGAAACGGCACAATGAAACCTATTTTTTCATTATCAAATTTTGATTAGCAGGTTAAGTCGGAACTTTATTGAGAATCGTCGTGCGATGAGTGTTCATCACCTCTCACCTCGAGTTTCGAAGTAAAAATGTTAGAACGGAAGTTTTATTGTATTAAATATTTTCCGTTTTACATATAAGAACTGTTTCGACTCCTGTACTCGTGTAAAATGGTCATAAACTGGATCAGTGAAAACGGGCTAAGCTTCATGATCTATCATTCCACGAATATGTTGTTAAACGACTTCATTTAGTCACCGTTGTCGCTGTTTCAGAATCAATTTAGTGTTTCTCGTGGCAACAACTGCTCTTGTCGACCCGTTCAAATACTATGATATCTTTTTTGCTGTTGCTTTTACAAGATGAGCACAAAGGTGCAAGAGTCAATAACTAAAACCTACATATTAGAGAAGATGTTTGACAGACCAGCTCTTTGGTAAGTCTTGCTGGACCGGCGATTTTTTTTCCCCTGACTCATTAAACGTCTATTTGTAGGTCAGCAATGGTGAAGAGATAAGTACTGCTGGCCCAGCAGTCAAAGACCGGGTGGAAGAAAGCGAAGTAGGGTTATTTCCTGAAGATAAAGCCGCGAATAACGAAGCAGAGAATGAAAACGACGAATCACGGACGATAGATGACGCCCTTAAAACTGAAGACCTCCCTGCGTTGGGCGGTTCTCTGCAGCCATGTGCATTTGTTGTAGGTGATAAAGCAGGCGCTGAAGAAGAGGACGAAGAGATTAGTGATGAACGCGAAGCCATCGTGGAGGGAAGAAATGTCTCCAAAAAGGCGTCTTCTGATTCTCATTTTAACAAGGAAGAAGCGGAAAGTCCAGACAATCCCTGGGTACACGGGAAAGGTACTGAGTCAAATAAAAGAAATGATAACGAGGATCAGGGTATGGGAAGTGAAGTAACTGGTAACCAACCAACACAAGAGAAAAGTGAAGTTACGGGAGAACAGAATGACAGCTCTGAGCTAAGCACTACCGAAGGCAAAGCCACGCCGCATTTTAAACAAGAAAATGGAGAAATCAAATTAAAGGATCTTGAAGGTGAAGCGAATACCCAAGATCCGCAGATAAGTTTCCACGGGGCGACAGCCTCGATGCGAATCAGTCATTCCAACGTGGAGCTGGGCAGCATGGTGTCCTCTGGGACGTTGAACAATGGCGAACGAAGCCCGGAAAGACGACGAATCTCTCGATTTTTAAATCGTTCCACCGGAAACCGAACCCCGAAGTTGAACATTTTCGCCACTGCGCAGGCGCGTGGACGTACTCTTCTTCCGGAACTGCGCAGTAAGCTGTCTTCGTTTTCCCAGCAGGTTCGCTCCAGGTCACCGCGGTTAAACACCAAACGACCGAGCTTGCACGGTGAAACTAACAGTCAACAGAAACAACGTAGAAGAACTTGTCGCACTAAAATTATTGAATTATGATAGGCGGGATACTCCTCTGTTTGGTGTTGGGTTAGATTCTAGTGGCCTTCAAAAGATTTCTTTAATACATGTTTTTGTTTCTTTGTTAGCTCAATTAATCTCAAAAGTCAGTTGTGAGAACGTTCAATCGATTAATGATGAAAGTTTAAATACCCTTTCGGAGTGCATATCGAGGTAGGGGAGGGGGGTATGTCGAGACGTTACCGTTCTAGACAGGGCACAAATAAGTATCAATAGAATTATGGTGCTAATTAATTCACGTTGATCTACTTGTAAATTGCTTCTTATTTGCTCCTCTTTGTCCCACACACTGTTAGTACAGTAATCTCTAAGATAATTGTACAGAATGCCATAAATATTATTTAAATTTTTATTTTTACTGTAGTTTTGTCTTGTAAGACCAAAGTTTACAGGTAAATGAATAGAATTTAAACAAGATTAGATTAAGTGATGAATAATACTTAGGCGAAGTACTTAACAACAGTTACTGAAATTAGACGTTTAAATATGATATGCGGTTTTCTAACCGAAATTTTACTTTAAACTTTTATTGTAAATGATATTCTTATTTAAAGCAACCTCTGAATGGCTTGTTAAAGAATGTGTTTTACTGGTCTACGTAAGCATTTTAAATGTAGGTAAATTTCAAAAAGTTCACTTTTTATAGTTTTGTATTGTTTTTTGAAGAAAATTTTCAGTTGAGTTTTCGATTTAATGTATGTAAAGTTGACTTCTAAGGCAATTTATACGATAAAAAGGCTGTGCCTCTCTGTTAGCGTGGAGATAATATAACGACGTAACGACAAATGTCGAATTGCTAAATTACACTGTTGAAAATAAATGGAGCGAAATATTGTCTGAATGACTATTTCAGCGCCAGTCAGCTGTTCTGCTAGTTTCAAGGCGGCCCTATATTGATTCAACGAAGAAATCTTAAATTTTCAAAACCCTCCTTGTTCAAAAGTGTGCATGGCGCTAAGGGAGCCATTAATGTCGCGGCTCGCTGTGGTTTCTGTAGCTTGAAATCACTAGGAGCATTTCTACTTTCCCTCTCCTGGATGGGATACTAGTAGTTGCTATTACTTGATCGCATTTGTACGCAAGGGTGGAGGCAGACGCTGCGAGATTAACGTATTCTGGCTGTGTTTTCACTAGGTAGATTAACTAGCTGAACATTCTTCCTAGGTGTTTGTTTACAGACCGACATTAGCTAGTTAAACATGACATCTGTTTTTACTGGGAAATTTTAAGCCACTAATAACTCGGAAGATTCAAATTACAACTCTACGAAACTTTCAAAAATGGCGGGAGAAGAAGGGCTTTCAATGAGTTCACTAGTACTGATTCTCGCTATATTTCTGCGAAAGAGAAGGAGTTTTGTTCAGAGATTGCGACTAACGTCTCGCTTTCGCTGCCCGGGACTGAGCTTGTCGAAGGTGAGGCATGTGGCGTAGGAACTTGGTATGAAAGAACTGCTGGTGGCACGTAATGCGGGAATTCAATTGATATTGCATGCCGATGCTGTGAAACAGCGTCCAACGGGTCCGGAGGAATTGTAAAACGGCGAAAAAATTGGGAAGTGTTTTGCAATTCGTCGGCCATGTTTACAAGCATACAAGGTTTTGTTTCGAAAGAACCACGAAGCGAGCGTCTGGAAAATAATTTTGCCAGATTGTTTGGCAGGCATCTGTCACTACACGCGATGCAATTGGCTGCGGTATTCGTCGGGACAAGTTAAACCATCTTGCGAGGTAGTATAACTCTGCGTGAGTTTCCTGTCGTAAAGGCGAGAAAACCCGTTGTTTTTCCCTGTGAAAACAATTGACATTTTTAACTCGCTAAACACTAGACAAAGTGTTTTCACTGTATTTCCGGACTTTTCTGACTTTATCTAGCTAAAATTGTCCTAGTGAAA
>JAHPZR010004912.1:17500-27500 GCA_019787425.1 Platygyra sinensis
TTTAATTTTTTTTTTGTATTCCTCTATGCTTATTAATCTTTCACCATGATAAGAAGAATCATTTGAAAGTATTGGTCTACGCAAGTCTTGAAGGTGAAAATTAGGTTTATTTACTTCCAGTGCATCTCGTCTACACCTATAAAAAATTTTTAAAAGACGCGCTCCGCTTCTAAGTTCTCGAAAGGGTCGGTCGATCGATACCTTCGCTCAAGCGAAGCTTCCGGCCGGATATGCTTCCTAACTTGATTTAGTTCCTTCTAAATGTAAGCGACATCGTAAGGTGGATTAGCTAAAAACAAAATGGCGGGGCTTGGTGTGTGTACATTCGAGAGAAGGAAAGGTAGAATTGAAGAGGCATCATCGTTCAGTCTAAAGTAGACAGATCTAACGTAAGTTTATTGTGATTTCCAACTTAAGGATGCTGTTGGTACGTGCCTCGAATGTAAACACTTTTGGGAAGGAGGCGGAGGTTAGCTCCAAGGGTGTTTATTTGGCTGTAATGCATGAAAGAAAAATACAAATTATAACAAAATACACCGATAGCCGCATTTATGTTAGAGGAGACACAATTTTCCCTTAAGAAAGCGTAAGGAAAGTTCATATGTCAAAACTTCGGCGAAACGGTAATGTGATGTTTTGAGTCAAATATAAGTCAGGCTTTCGAGCTGTGCTCAGGTTTGTACAATTTGTTTTAGACGAGAAGTTTCCATCGTTTAGCAGGCCATTAACCGGTTTGTTTGAGAAAGGCTCAGTTGAAGTTGTTGAAACACAGTATTTATCTGACAGGAAATATCCTTTTAAGTTCCATAGATATGTTAGCCGTGCCCGGCCCTCTTATATGGAGTGTCGAGTTTCGCTAAACAGCTAAAAAACACAAGGAAATGAAACTTTTTCAGAAGAAAAGATAAATGCTATTTTTAATTTAATTCAGATGCGAAAACAAATAGAAATTGAGAAAAAATACGAGTTCTAATTTTTTTAATCAGATAGACTGATTATTTCGATAACATAATGTCTTCGCTCCAAACTCATCAATAGTAGACTCAAATAGGAAACACGATTAAAAATAGAAAGAGTTTTGACGTTAGGGGGAGATCTCTTTTCTCCTGTTTTCTCGAAACCCGAGATTTAATAGGGAAATAGATTGCTAAGTGACAACTCCTGATGGCGACCAACCGACGTTACGAACAACAGACACTGGATGGACAAGAACGAATCGAGCACTTGGAAAAATCAACTACTTAAAACATAATACCTAGGTCGTAAAGAAATAGTGATATTTCATTGCAGTTAACTCTGCCGGACTTCATTTACAACTAAACATTTCTTTTTAACATTAGATAAGTATTTCGAGGAAATAATTCAAATTTGCCCGATCTCTAGTAAGAATCCCTTCTGGCAAACGCAAGTTCATTTCTATCCTCTTCCATCAATGGCTGGCTATCTTTTAATTGTAACTTATCTACACCGTCTTAAGTCAGATAATTTCACAGCCTTGAATCGTATTCTAGTATAAACATTTGTTTTTTTTATGTATATATGAAAAGCGTAAAATTCTGGGGTTTTTTTTGTTCTATTTGGCCAAAATTAAACCAGGCAACTTTCTACTTTCTTATTAATGCAAAATATGTGAAAGATTAGCTTTTTTTATTTTATTCTGATTATTATTATTATTATTTTTATTATTATTATTATTATTTTTATTTTTATTATTATTATTATTATTATTATTATTATTATTATTATTATTATTATTATTATTATTATTATTATTTCATTTAATTTTAATTTTTTTATTAGGACTAGTGTTCTTCTAGTTTTCATTTGACCAGCTCGAGAAAAAACAGAAGTGAAAAACTACTTGCCAATTCGGCATCATCAAAGCAGATTTGACATGGACAGTTTGCATTTCAAACAGTTTTCTTCAAATGAATGATAAATATTAGTTTCGCGCTCGAAATGGAAGGTTTGACATATCCCAATACAGTTTTTAATTACTTTCTTTGAGTCAAAGTTTGCGAAATGTTTGTCTTGTGAGCGTGAAAAGATTTTTAATGCTAAGTTCAGTTTGGACTCTGGTCTAGACTGGCACACTGTTTGTATTATCAGACAAAACATATTACGAGAAAAATGATCTATCCTAGAACAATTTATAGGTACTATTTAAAAAATATTTTATACGCTGAAAAAAAAATCAATTCTTCCAGATATTACGGATTTAATTTACCTCGAAAAAATGATCTCATGATTGTTTTGAGAGATTAGCCATTGGTCGAAATATTTCTGCTGTCGCTAATGGTTTACAAAGTTCAGAAAAAAAAATCAATATTCCGAGAGGAAATGTATTTTTATATTTATCTTGTGAAATACGATTCAAAAGATAATGGTTGAGGCGTATCATCAAAAGAAGCAACATTCAATGTGTTGATGGCGATAAAAGCAATGCCCCCGTACTGATTTTCACTTCCCATTAACGACTCTTTTTTTTTTTTTTTTTTAATTCCACTAGAGTGAGTGATTGCGGATGTGCGGTCCCACCATTTGACATTTGTGGCTAACATTTGACAACTTAGCGAAAGACTACTTGTCTTGCGAAAGCTTTTTCTCTCGCAAACATTCAGCTGGTCAAACAAAGTTAGTATGCCATTAATTATTTTGATAGATCTCCCGTGTGATAACTGGGTTAAAAGCCCCGCTAAAAGACAGTAAGCTTCACACACTCGTTGGAATATCGCCCGCTTGAGTGTTCGCCTGAAGGTAACTTGCTGGTAATATTGCGCACCGTTAGGAAATTTCCTGCCGATTTTTGGGATTCTACGAAAGGCCATGGACGGTGACTCAAGTATCACCTGCCAGAAGGCTCACAACGATTGCATGCGACACGATATTGAGAACAATGTGACGGATCCTGATTTCGACCACGGTTGCTGGAAGTCATTTCTTGACCTGTGCCTTGCAACAAAGCGTCCAACCCAAGTCGGCTCTAACAAGGCAGCTTTAGCTTTCGCTATCCCGCTTATTTTGATCGCGGTGTTGTCGATTGGCACCAATTCTCTCGTATGCATCGTATTCTGCCTGTACAGACAGCTTCGGTTGGTAAGGCACTATTTCGTGATCAATCTCGCAGTGGCCGACATCTTGATTGCCGCCGTTCTGATACCGCTTTTTGTCGCAGCCCAGTTAACAACTGACAATATCGCCTTATGTCGTTGGCAGATCGTGATGGACATCGCATGTGGCACAGCATCCCTTCTGTGTCTTGCGTTTATTAGCCTAGAGCGATACGTGGCGGTCAAATATTCGCTTCATTACCACTCAATAGTCACTGAGCGTAAAGCCATATTTTGCATGGCATTCATCTGGATATATTCCATCATTGTCTCATGCGCGGCCTTTTTGTCCCTGCTGACAGACTCCGATAACGAGTCGTGCTTTTTCTTTGGACGCGAGTACGTTACGTTTATCACGGTAGCAAGTTTTGTTGCTCCAGTCGGCGTTATGGCAATATCTTACTGGAACATATTTCTTGTTGCTCGCGCTCACGCTCGCAGAATAGACTCACTCTCCATGCAAGGGTATTCCGAAGGATCAGGCCAATCAAAACGCAGGATAAAGCGCGAACTGAAAGGAGCGAAAACATTAACCATCATAATGGGAACTCACTTTGTTTGCTGGTGCCCGTTGTTCGTTTTCTTTCTTGTTTACACATACTGTCCCACTTGCAGAGGGGACACCATGCGGGCTGTGAACTACGTCATACTGTTTCTCCGATATTTTAACTCGTTCTCCAATCCAATTATTTACTGTGGGATAAACAAGCAGTTCAGAGCTGCTTTCAAACGATTTGTGCTGCGTAGAAGCGAAAGTATTGAAGAACTACAAACAACGGCTTTTACGAGATCTTGACTGACATTTACTGACGCTGGTATTTGTTCTACATTACTTTATTTTAAGCCATGTAAGCTGACCTCTTCTTTAACTACATAACATCATTTTAGTGACTTTTTCAAAATAAATCTTACCGAAAGTGTATGCATGAACTCCCAGAAATATTATCCGTTCCTCATAATAGGGAGTAAAAAACCTTTGGTTTTACAATTGAGTGTCGTAATACACCAAAAAAGTGACCGCTCTAGCCAATCACAAAGAAGGGCAAACAATCCAAAAACTCAATCCAAACACAGGTAGTACATGTAGCTGATGTTAAGAGCGGGTAAACGTGCAGGTGCGCGCGAGTCTGGTTTTAGTTTTATTGTAAATTAAATCGGAAGAGCCATTGGCTGGAGATTTAATAAACTTACTATTACTATTACTGCTATTTGAGTGCAAAAGTAACGCGAGTTTTTAATCCATCCAATGTCAATTACTTTTCAACGCTCGATTGAAAACTGCTATGAGTAAAATATTAAAGGATTATTTGTGCTCGATAAACAGTGATCATCCTTTATATTAGGGACTGCAAAATTTAATTACAATACAATAGTTAACGTTTTGAACTCGTGTTTTCTCCTAAAAATGTGTCCATTTTCTTTTTTCAAAAACAGTAAATAACCGTCCTTGCTTTTCGTTATTTAGCTTTTACACTATTTTCGTCGTGACCTATGGCTGACGGAGTTTAACCTAATGGTTGTTATGGTGTCTTGTCATGCTCGCTTGGTATTCAAAGAGTAGCGCGAAGATTGATAGTAGTAATTTCGACATCAAATTTTATGTCATTCGTGCAATTTATTATTCCTAGAGAGTTGAATTACACCTAATTTATTGGTCTTTTTAATATTTTACATTATACATGCATGTCTTATGGCGGAAGAAGTCTCTATGGCACTGCATAGACTTGATAAAGTTGAAACACCGTGGAAACGACATGTGCTGCCTTTTCATTTGTGTACGTATTACCTGATTTAAGACCTACACAAGTTTGGCAAAGCAGGTTTTCTCTGACATTGACTTAATTCGACGTGAGTAAAATATGTCATCTAAACTAGATCTGTAATATATTTTTTGGCGAAATAAGACCATTTAATGACAGTGCTATCTTAATTTCAGGCATCGTGTCATAATCAAAACAATCGTGGTTTGTATTCTGTAGCTGTATCTTGATTGTTTTGTTGTTGTTTTTTTCGCAGTATATGTCATGAATAGAAACTTTTAATTAATGAGATTTTTGGTCAAGCTGTCACTTTATGAAAAGTAATATCAAAAGAATATATATCTACTTTGATGTTGGGACATTTATTCAAGGTCTTTTATTTTTATTGCTGCCGTAGCGAGTGAGCCTGAAGCGAACGAGCGAGGCAGCTCTCTAATCAGCAGAAGATTACATAATAGGGGCTTGCAATCACTTTTTCTTACCAAATGCAAGGAATTGCGGTTTTGCGCAAAAGGAGAGATTTGGGATGCGCAGTGGTATGCGCAAGGAATTGTGGTTATGCGCGAACGGAAATATTTTAGGATGCGCAGTGATATGGCGCAAGGAATTGTGGTTATGCGCCAATGGATGATTTAGGATGCGCAGTGAACCATGTGCTTGCTTGTTTGTTAAAGTAGTGTCATGTGGTGGTGTGTAAATGGTATGCATCAACTTCATGGATCATGACGAATCGATGGCGAGGTGTTGCAACGGTTACCGGTCCAAAGATTACCAATTACCAATAATCTAATAACATTGAACCACAAGCCGAAGAGACTGAAATTCGTTCTACCTTGTTTAGTTGTGTAAAACACTCACACAGTTCGTATTACGTTGAACGATGTGCTGCACCGACGGTAGCCCTAAGATATCAGTTTACTTTGTATAAATAGCTTAGTTGTGTCTCATTTTTTAAACGACTCCAAAATAAATAAATAAATAAAAAATCAGCTACGAAGGCAATGCAAAGACTACTGCACAATCACAACAAGAAAGTAAAAAAAAAAAAAAAAAAAAAAAAAGAGCGCGACCTGTGTTGTTTTGAAAACCATGCTACAAAAAAAGAACATGCGCGCATTTAATATCGCTCGTTCGAACACCTAATTCAACTCGACTACTTTACTTGGCGGCGAGTTGGTTGGTGGCGAGATGGTTTCTTGGTGGCGTGTTGGTTAGTGGCGAGATGGTTTCTTGGTGGCGTGTTGGTTAGTGGTGAGATGGTTTCTTGGTGGCGAGTAGATTGGTGGCGAAACTCCCTGGTGGCGAGTTGACCGGATACCGTGACAAGGGATCAAGACAATAAAGCACATTTAGAAAACAGTCCTAAGAAAGCACGCGCGCTGATTGGTTAAAAATCGTGTTTGTATAACTCGATGGAGACACAAAACTAGCGCGCGCTTGTTGACGTTGTGATGGCGCGAGCAAAGAGAATTTACATTTTGATATCCAAAGCTAACAAGTTGTTTTCCTTTTTCTCGTCGTGGTGTTTTCTAAAAGAAATAGAAAACATGTACTTCGTGTTTCTATCGAGTTATACAAACACTCGTGAAAGTTTGGGAGAACTCGAAAAAGCTGTGGAAACACTCGCCTGCGGCTCGTGTTCCTGTCAAGAGAGCAAGTTTTTCTGGAGCGGCTGGCCCGCGCGCGATTCCAAAGTTCAATGTCTTCAAGTTAAATGAGCATGCGTGTCACGCATAACATCCTAACGTGACATCTCCTCTTCTAAGACAGCTTAGAAAAATAAACAAGGTTCAAACAAGCAAACAAGGTTCGTTAACGGCCGGTAAGGTTTTGGGTGTGTACAACCACTAAATCACCCAAATGTTCTTTTAGTTTAAACTTATAGTAGCTTGACAGTATCCTACATAGTTTCAATAAGACGCTGTGGTGGTCTACGAATTTCTGGCGTTTCGATACCAGCATCTGTGTTTGGTTGCATACGAGGATTTGACTCATCACTGGCCACTGCTTCCCATGCCGGACATGGGGCTGGAGATGCCTCCACCTTGGTTGGCTGAAGATGGAAACGATTTCGACGCATCTGCGTTCCATCCGGGGTGGCCACAATGTACGAACGAGGGGCCTGGTGTTGTTTGACGACCACCGCAGGTGCCCATTCCCGTCCCCGCTTCATTCGCACAGGTTCTCCTTCATGTAGTTTGGAAAGTGGTCGAGTGCCACGGTCATAGAACGCTTTCTGACGTTGTTGACGTGTCAGCAAATTGTGCCGAATCTGAGAGGTAGACCTAGGCTGGGGTTGTAGGAGGCTCTTGGAAGTTGGCAGTCTTGTTCTAAGCTTTCTGCTCATAAGTAGTTCTGCTGGAGATTCATCCATTCCACTGATAGGGGAATTACGGAATTCTAATAAAGCGAGGAATGCGTCCTGTTTGGACTCGTCAGCTTTCCTTAGTAACTGTTTAACAGTCTGTACGTTTCTTTCCACGAGACCATTAGACTTCGGGTAGTGTGGACTAGAGGTTACCACCTCAAACTCCCACTTATTGGCAAAGTCCTTAAATTTCACACTGTTGAAAGGCATGTTGTCTGCGATAAGCCTCTCTGGGATTCCATGACGTGCAAACATATCTTTCATTGCCATGATAACTGCTTCACTATTCTTACTAGAGAGGCGAGTTACTTCAGGATACTTTGAAAAATAGTCCACTACGAGCAGGTAGTCTCTCCCTTTATAGTAGAAAATATCCGCTGCGACTGTCGCCCAGGGCCTCTCAGGGACCTCTTGAGGAATCAAAGGCTCCCTCTGGTTGCTTCGCTTGTGTTGCTGACAGGTACTGCACTTGGATACCAACTCGTCAATTGCACTATTGATACCTGGCCAAAACACTGCACTCCTGGCCCGTGCTCTGCACTTCTCTATCCCAAGGTGTGCAGTGTGTATGCGTTGTAGGATTTCGGGTCGCAGGCTGTGGGGAACAATTATGCGATCACCCTTGAACATTAAGCCCTCGTAGCAGCTTATTTCATCTCGGTAGTTCCAGTAAGGTCTTGTCTCAATTGGTGTCTCTACTTTGGTCTGCGGCCATCCATTCATGACAACTTTCTGCAACTGTTGAAGTTCAGGGTCACTCTTAGTCTCGTCCCTCAACTTGTGAAACATAGTCTCGGACAACTGTCCAGAGTCCAGGACATGAATTTCAAATTCATCAGGTTTATCTGCTGCTTGGCTAGGTAAGTAAGCTCTGGAGAGCGTATCAGCTAAAACCAGATGGCTGCCAGGTATGTACTTAACATTGACTGCATAAGGCTTTAATCTGAGAATCATCTTCTGAAGACGGAGAGGTGCTTGATGAATGGGCTTCTTCAGGATTGCTTCCAACGGTTTGTGGTCACTTTCAACAGTAATCTCTCGTTGCCCATACAAATAATCATGAAACCGCTCACATCCAAAGACAATGGCCAGCATTTCTTTTTCTATCTGCGCATAATTTTCTTGGCTTGGAGTCAGGGCTTTGGATGCGTAAGCGACTGGGCGGTCATTCTGCAGAAGAACTGCACCAACACCTTTTGAACTTGCATCAACAGACAGGGTCACTGGTTCTTTCGGGTCAAAGAACTTGAGGACTGGAGCTGAGGAGATTGAAGTTTTCAAGCATGTAAATGTGTCCTCTTCTAATTGTCCCCAGGACCATTCAACATCTTTCTGTAGTAGTTGGCGAAGTGGAGCACTCTTCTGAGACATGTTTGGGATGAACTTAGACAAATAGGTTACCACACCCAAGAATCTCTGCAAGTCTTCACGATTAGCTGGGGCTGGCATAGCAATAATTGCTTCAACTTTCCGAGGGTCTGGCTTAACACCGTCTGCACTCAACACATGGCCCACATAATGAACTTCAGATACTCGAAAATGGCATTTCTCCCTGTTAAGCTTAAGGTTGCGCTCACGACAACGGTCCAACACCTGTTTAAGCCTCACATCATGCTGCTCCACATCTTCTCCCCACACAACAAGATCATCCACAATTACCTCAACACCTTCAATGTCCTGGAACAAATGGACCATAACATTCTGGAAGACTTCTGGGGCCGATGCTATCCCGAATGGCAAGCGTGTGTAACTATATCGGCCAAATGGGGTGTTAAAGGTAGCTAGCTTGCTACTGTCCTTGGCAAGTTTAACCTGCCAAAAACCATGGTTAGCATCTAGGACACTGAACACTTTTGCATTGGGCATTCTGCTAATCACATCTTCCACGGTCTGCATGGGGAAATGTTCGCGCATGACGGCACGATTGAGGTCGCTAGGATCCAGGCACACTCTGAGCTTGTTATTCTTCTTCTTGGCAACCACAAGACTGTGTACCCAGGCAGTGGGCTCTGTACATTTCTTAATGACTCCCAGCTTCTCCATTCTCTGAAGCTCCTCTTTAAGAGGCTCGCGAAGAGCTACAGGAACCCTACGGGGAGGGTGCACAACCGGGGTGGCATTGGGATCAATTTGAATTTTGTGCTGGACGCCTTTAATCTCACCCAAGCCCTCAAACACGTCTGCATACTCAGATTCCAGGTTTTCTTCTTGAAGGTGGTAAATTCTCTTTATCAGGCCTAAATCAAGACAGGACTTCAATCCAAGAATGGATGGTAAATCTTGCTCAATGAGTATGAAGTCTAACACGGTGAATTTCCCTTTGTACTCACAGGTTAGGCTGATCTTGCCACTGGGTGTGATTCGACGTCCGTCATACACTTTCAGCTTGGCTTTGCACTGGCGGGTCTGTTTGGGACCAACTGGAAGTCGAGCCAACAACGACTTGGAAATGACGTTACAATCAGCCCCCGAATCTAATTTAAAATTCACATTTGTATCAGCAATCTTGAGCGAGACGTGCCAATCGTCTTGAGAGGAGCATTCATCACTGGACTCCACTGAAAACGTCAGAAGATCGGCTTCGTTGTCACTGCCCTCCAATTCAGCGACTGCGTGTATCGTTTTCCCGCCAAAATCCCGCAGTCTTTTCCGGCAAACCTTCGCAAAATGATCTCGCTTTTGGCAGTAGTCACACGTTTTGCCCAAAGCAGGGCAAGATCCCCACGAGTGAGAAGAACCACAAAACGTGCACTTTCCTTTTT
>JAHPZR010004912.1:32500-40000 GCA_019787425.1 Platygyra sinensis
AGTGAAGCAAAGTTGGAAATGAAAAAAATTAACCCCCCCTTCAATTTTTGTGTGGAGGTAGGTCACCTGGGGGGATAAACAAAAACAACCATATTTGGATCGGCAGGTGCATCGTTGCCATGGTAACCACACTTGATCGTGTCGGCCAGAAGTCTATGCTTTGACCAAAAAATTCACTCTCAAGAAGTAAAAGTAAACGAGTCTGGTTCTCGGCTGCATGTGAGCCAATTCAAATGAAATTCATACAGATGGTAGAGCCACTCTCCCAGTTTATAAAATTGGCCGTTAAAATATTTTGGGTTTTATAGACAGGAAGAAAATGCTCGTTTTACTATGTCCCCTGTCAGCCATTTTGACAAACAGGAAAAACAAGCACAACCATATTCGTAATTTCTCAGAAAGTGCTCTTTCCACATGAACCAAATCAGCAGCAGAGCTTAAATAGATATTGAAGTTTCTAAAAATCATAAAATCTATTTGGGGAAAATTATATTCTGGCAATGGTTGCTGGAGACATCTGGTGAAAATTGCAAAAAATTCCAAAATTGGCAATTTTGAGGGCTCTAGTATTTGGTTCAAACAGGCTTTAGAGAGAGAAAATCAGCTTCAAAAGTATCTTTTATCATCTTGCCTGTTACCTCCATTTAGTTAATAAGGTTTTGGCCAACGAATTTGATGAAATATGAATTGATACAAAAGCTACCTTGAAGGTTTTTGGGAATTTCTTCAGGATGCTTTCGTCGGGTGGTTGCTCCAGTGTCTCTCCTTCGCTCGCTCCATTTTCTTTTCCAAATGTAGCGCAGACTCTAATCTAACGGTTACTCCAATCGAATATCCAGTTTGCTGTGTTTCACACCAGAGATGATGATACAAGTAGCCCGCCTACACTTGACAAAGAATAGTTGAAAAGGTCAAAACATGGTCGTAATACTTGCGATTTCTGCCGTCGAGCATCTAAATTCATCAATATTATCCAACCAGGAAGTGAAGTAGATGTGTCAAGATCAATGTACAAAGAAAATGTATGCTTTTGAACGATCCAAAGTAACGTCAATGGCTAAAATCGAGTCAGATATCGCGATGGCCGATAAGCCAAGAATGGTGAATAAACTGAAGGGGGCTCAACGGACAAGCTAGGAGGGCAAAAAGGGATCACAGTGACGAAACAGGGGATTAAAAAGGTGATTGTGTCAACAATTTTGTCGCTGATTGTTGATTCAGTGTAGTAAAGCCAGTGGATTACGGCTACCCCTCATAACCAATTACAGCTATTGAGAGGTTTACCTTCAAACTAAACAAATGAGCACCTTCTCGTATGAGTAGAGATGAGCTTCGGGCCAAACTAACGCTGCCGAACCTAAAAGCGTATGCCTCAAGTACGGAGTCCAGGGCGTATCGGGAAACCAGAAGAAGGAGCCATACATGTATGTGAACGCTTTATTCAGTGTAATAGAGGCGAGGCCATGTAGCTTGCATAAAATCCTCCCATAATACTAGGGTTATTACTTGTGGTCTTTTCTATTTCGTTTGAACGATTTTTCCCGACCGAGAAGGTGCTCATTTGTTTAGTTTGAAGGTAAACCTCGCAATGACCGTAGTTAGTTATGAGGGGTAGCCGTAGTCCATTGGCTTTACTACACTAAATCAAGTTTATATAAGGCAGGATACAATGTGTCATCTCTTGGTTTAGCTACAGTAGATTCAGGAGTATTCACAGGTGTTAAAATATGTTCAAGTTTTCGTTAACAACAAATGACTTGTATAGGCTTGAATGAGAAAAAGGAAGTTAGTTTTTCTAAGAACTCTTGAAAAGTCGAACTCTGTCTGTCGAAACAGGTATGCACAAAAAAAGGAAATTCTTTGCGTGCTAAAAGTGCAGATTGCACTTGCACCCATTCAACGAAAAATAAAGTTCAATGTTTTGCACCTAAACATTTCAACCTTGTTCCCAGTTTCCCAGGGTTTGGGATTACTCAACGTTTAATTTTTCTTTAATGCTTTTTGATTTTTGCTTTTTTTTGGTTTGGCTTTTTTCATCATTGCCATTGTAAAAACAAACCCATTACTTCCCTCTCATTTAATAACTGAGCAGGAGGTCTGTATGGGAGAATCTTGACCGAGGTCGTAAGTACAGACCGAACGCATGTACACACGACCGAGGTCAAGATTCTCCCATACAGACCGACTTAGCTCGGTTACTAAGATGTTTATTATATGACAAAGACAAGTACAATTTACGTAATTCGTTTAATCTAACTGGTTTGTACTGACGTTTTGCATGCGAACGGCAATGAGCCGAATTTAATTCTTCCGAAGTTTGGGAAAATCTAGACCGCGGTCAATATTCAATCCAGCCAATCAAATTCGTGAATTTGGTAGTTCCCAGTCCTTGTGAGACACAGCCATATAATAAATGAGGATTTCACTGCACTTGCATCGAGTGTTTCATCCCATTACATTGTGTTACATCCGGTCAGCAGTCGTGCTTCTCGGACTTCCGGTCTACTCGTTCAGTTTATTCATCATTCTTGGCTTATCGGCCATCGCGATATCTGACTCGATTTTAGCCATTGACGTTACTTTGGATCGTTCAAAAGCTTACATTTGCTTTGTATATTGATCTAGACACATATATTTCACTTCCTGGTTTGATAATATTGATGAATTTAGATGCTCGACGGCAGAAATCGCAAGTATTACGACCATGTTTTGACCTTGTCAACTACTCTTTGTCAAGTGTAGGCGGGGTATTTGTATCATCATCTCTGGTGTGAAACACGGCAAACTGGATATTCGATTGGAGTAACCGTTAGATTAGAGTCTGCGCTACATTTGGTCAAGAAAATGGAGCGAGCGAAGGAGAGACACTGGAGCAACCACGCGACGAAAGTGTCCTGAAGAAATTCCAAAAAATCTTCAAGGTAGCTTTTGTATCAATTCATATTTCATCAAATTCGCTGGCCAAAACCTTATTAACTAAATGGAGGACACAGGCAAGATGATAAAAGATACTTTTGAAGCTGATTTTCTCTCTCTAAAGCCTGTTTGAACCAAATACTAGAGCCCTCAAAATTGCCAATTTTGGAATTTTTTGCAATTTTCACCAGATGTCTCCAGCAACCATTGCCAGAATATAATTTTCCCCAAATAGATTTTATGATTTTTAAAAACTTCAATATCTATTTAAGCTCTACTGCTGATTTGGTTCATGTGGAAAGAGTACTTTCAGAGAAATAACGAATATGGTTGTGCTTGTTTTTCCTGTTTGTCAAAATGGCTGACAGGGGACATAGTAAAACGAGCATTTTCTTCTTGTCTATAAAACCCAAAATATTTTAACGGCCAATTTTATAAACTGGGAGAGTGGCCCTACCATCCGTATGAATTTCATTTGAATTGACTCACGTGCACCCGAGAACCAGACTTGTTTATTTTTACTTCTTGAGAGTGAATTTTTTGGTCAAAACATAGACTTCTGGCCGACGCGATCAAGTGTGGTTACCATGGCAACGATGCATCTATCGATCCAGGAGCCATAATCAAGGACGGAGACCGTGAGTCTTGGGATGCGCGCGAACCCATGATATGGGACAATTTTTCTATTTTTAGAAAAAAATTGCGCCATCCTGACGTCATATATCCGTGCTGATCCACGCACGTGTCGTGGGCTCTCGCGTGAATGTTGTCACGTTGCGTGATCAAATGGTGAGAGCACAGGTCACCCAAGCGTAATATAACAGTTTGTATGGAGAACTGTGGCTGATATATAGGAGTTTGTAAGGAGATCAGGAAATGACTTAACAGTTGTTCAATGTATGGGTTATTTACTAAATAAATGCTCTTGAACATTAAATGTTGTCATTTTTTCTCATCCTGGAGAGTTAAAACGAGATTTGAGCGATTTTTGATATATTTGCCCTATGGTGTTATAATAGCAGACAAGGTAGGAAACTTCGGCCAGTTTGACGACAAAACACCCTTCGGAAACGAGTCAAATTCGCACACAAAAATAGCATTTACTCACACTATTTTTCGCTGAATTCACAATTTATGGCCTGTAGTTTCTCTCTCTGCAGTCTAATTAAGTACACCTTCAGTGTTTAGCGTCCTAGCTGTGCAAAAAGTTAAAATATGACGGCCAAAAAAGCGGAAAATGATGCGCGGACCTCCCAAGTTGATCAGTTTGCTGTCGTCATCGCGCGGCAGAGAACTGGAAACGTGATCAATTGTCACCTCACGGGTGGAGGGTACGAAAACGTTTTGATCTTACAAACTTTGTCTCACACTTCTGTCCGTCAGGAGTACTTTTGGTAGTTTAATTTTTAAATCGCTTTTAGGAGAGAATTGTAAAAAGTCCATAAACCAGATTGTAAGGCGGGTTCTAGAAAACTCAAAAGGTAATTAGATTAATTTTTACGGTCTTCATGTCATGTAGAAACTGTGCAACACTGATTATCAAATCCATTTTTTTTAACCACAATTCCTGCTAATTTGCCGTTGTCGAGTCCATATCACGCTGCTCAGGTCAATGTGTCGCGCAATGCTTTTCTCAGCTCGCGCTCTGAAAACATTTTCTTTGACGTTGATATTGTGGTCGTTGATATTGTGGTCGCTGTCTGTACCCTTATCGACAACAAGTACGCGTCATGACTATTTTCTCAAACATTTTTTCGCATTTTTTCTGCATGTTGAGCGAGTTTGCAAAAGTTTTTAAAAGGAAAGTCTGACGCGTACAAGTAGCTCATTTGCATAATGCTGCGCGTGCACTTTCAAGTCCGAGTCAGTGTTTTTGATTGCCAGCAAATCTTGGCAAAGGTTTCTTTCGTTTTCTTTCATATTGTGCGATATTGCGCCTCGTGAGTCCACAATATTTTGACCATTGTAATGATGCGTATCGTTGTAGATAAGAGTACAGACCACACTAAACCGGCACATTCAATTTGCTAAATGGACGTGACAAAAGCTCTCCTGACGGGCAGACGTGTGAGACAAAGTTTGTAAGATCAAAAAGTTTTCGTACCCTTCATCCGTGAGGTGACAATTGATCACATTCCCAGTCTCGGCCGCGTGATGACGACAGCAAACTGATTAACTTGGGAGGTCCGCGCATCATTTTCCGCTTTTTTGGCCGTTATATTTCAACTTTTTGCCCACCTAGGACGCAGAAAACTGAAGGTGTACTTAATTAGGCTGCAGAGGTAGAAACTACAGGGCATAAAGTGTGAGTTCAGGGAAAAGTATTGTGAGTAAATGCCATTTTTGTGCGCAAATTTGACTCGTTTCCGAAGGGTGTTTTGTCGTCAAACTGGCCGAAGTTTCCTACCTTGTCTCTTATTATAACACCATAGGGCAAATATATCAAAAATCGCTCAAATCTCGTTTTAACTCTCCAGGATGAGAAAAAATGACAACATTTAATGTTCAAGAGTATTTATTTAGTAAATAACCCATACATTGAACGACTGTTATGTCACTTCCATACAAACTCTTATATTTCAGCCGCAGTTCACCATACAAACCCTTATATTACGCTTGGGTGACCTGTGGTGAGAGTTGCGAGATTCTCTTGCCGATTTTTCACAGAGATGGCAGGGAACAAGGCTCAGAAGAAGAGCCAGGGCTCTTCTATGCACTTTTATGCTTTGATTTAATGGAAAAGGTGTGTTTTCCAGGGTCAAGAATTTCTTTAATTTCGCGCTGTGAATAAATAAAATCCGCTCGGCGGCTAGTTATTCCCGTAAACTTTTGTGTTTGTTCTGTAAAGAAAAGTTCCGTAAGAAAACTGCTTACTCCGATATCGAGATAATTTCTGAGTTTGCCAAACAATGCTTAATCATAAACAAAACCTGTTTTGATAGTTTCTTATTGTTTCTGCTCGTTTGGCGAGTTTGCAAAAAGTTTTTGAAAGGCAAGTCTGACGCGTACGAGTAGTTCATTTGTATAGTGCAGCGCGTGCACTTTCAAGTCCGAGTCGGTGTTTTCAGATTATCGACAAATCGCGAAAAAGATTCGTTTCGTTGTCTTTTGTGCTGAGATACTACAACAATTTTCACCAACATTCACCAAAAGGCTATTAACATCATGTGTGTTTCTTTCACATAGTGAAACTTTATACTGCGAAAATAAATTAGACAAGGAGTTCTGACTCAATCGAAATCTTTATTTGAATTGATTAAAAGCGTCATCGTAACTTTTCTGATTATTTCTGCTGTTTTCACATATTTTCAGCCAAGCTTATAATATGTTCTCAAACATTAATAAACCTTAAACATATTCAAAAACTAGAGATATTACATGAGTTGGATGTACATGTTTTACTAGCTGTGCAAACCACGCATCAGCGGGCGCTCCATTCATCGACAACAGACAATTTATTGGATTTTTACACAAACAAAACTAAGTAGCATCTACGGACATAAACCTATTGTCACTTATTGGGCCTAAACGCTGCTTTATCCAAACATCCTTAACTAGTTTTTTTTCTGTGTTATGGAAAAGCTGTTAATCTTCTTCATATGTGAAATTTAGTTTGGAGTGTAAAAGGAGCAGCGGAACTCAACTTGATCAGCGATATAAAGCGGAGCATACCTAAATTCGGCACTGTCTTCACTCAAACTGGAGCAACTTACGGCGAAAACACTTTAGCAAAATTCCAACAGCCATAAAGGCGTTTAGTTGTGGGCCCAAAGCATAAACCATTTCGGGAATTTCAAACCCCATTTCCACTGCGCGACATCCGCGAAAATCCTCACAGCAAAGTACGCGCGTGTGCCGCAGGTGATGGCGCAATTTGTTCTAAAAATAGAAAAATTGTCCCATATCATGGGGCCAACCCAAAACTCGAAATGGCGCGCGCTTACGGTTTCCGTCCCTGATTATGGCTCCTGGCCGATTCCAATATGTTTGTTTTTGTTTATCCCCCCAGGTAACCTACCTCCACACAAAAATTGAAGGGGGGTTAATTTTTTTCATTTCCAACTTTGCTTCACTTTCCTGGAGAATTGCTCTTAAGTTCATATTCTGGTGAAGAAAAGGGCACTTGCACGCAATATCTATTCACTCCCACAAAGCACCCAACTCGATATAACAATTTCAATTGATTTCCTATCATAACGATTCAAATATCTTGTGCAAATGAATTCTTCACAGTTCAGTTTATAGGGTAACTGTTAGCATACTTAAAGTTGTTCTCCGCTTCGGCAGCATTATTACCATTTAGGTATACTAGTTATTAATATATTTCTCGATTTATTTATTTATTTATTTATTTATTTATTTTTGTTGCTCTGTATGTCTGTGTGTATTTTTCACAAAGGAAGAACTGCATCGAATTTCGTCTCCAAAATAAGTCCATTATTTTTAGACTTGTTCTCAACTTGTGTTATGACCCTTGAGGTATAATAGCTGTCTTTCTAAAACAATAAACATTCTTAGTTGTCTATTTTAAAATTTTGCTTGCCCGGGTAAAATAAAAAACAAAAGAAACAACAATTAAGTGTT
>JAHPZR010004912.1:42500-47500 GCA_019787425.1 Platygyra sinensis
ATTACTTGTTTATCACATAAAGGGCAAAATTTTGTACAAAGGTTCAAGGTCTTGCCGTCGCGTAAACAGATTTGCCGGTGTCATTATTTAACAGATTAGCAGTAAGACGGGGAAAGCCTACTATAATAGTAAGCAAAACACAGCAACTTGGTTCAATTCACTCAAGGCCATTTCTTTACAAACAAAACTATAAGCAATCTAATTTTATTCACCTGTTTTGCGAAGCTTGCAACGGCGTAAAACTACCTGTTCTTTGATCGATGATAGACGTAAACAAGTGTCCAAACGAGCTCTAATAACTTCTTGAATCCAAAACTGTCCTTTCCACTGTGAAAACTTCACGTACCAACAAAATTTACGCTGTTTTTACGCCGATAAAGTGAGTTGTAATACTAATAAGGCGACCCGAAGCAGAACGAAGAAATTAACTTTCTGTTTGGCGGCCATGAAGTTCTGTAAATCTATGTTTCGTGCAACACCAGCTGTCTCCACTAAACGTTTTTCAGGCTGCGAATCAATACATTTTTAGTCGGAAAAATCCTTTTGCTTTTCCAAAAGACTGCGCTTTGTTGCATGTTGATTCTCTTTCACGTTAAGAAGAAATAACCGTGTTTAGATCAAACTCAGAAGCGATAGAAGCGATGCGTTTCTGAAATTTCTTTTCAAAATCCGTTTGAAGCGGGAAACCAACTCAATGCAGGCGTGCTCAGCCAATCAGCATCAAGTAATTTTGCCCGGGGCAATTACAAAAATTAAGAAAAAATGCCCTCTGTCGCAGCCAATCAGCATTCATTAATTTTGCCCCGTATGTGATAAACTTACTTATTGTCCCGGTGAACTAAATTAGTAATACTACATGTTACTTTTAGTATGCGAATTTAATGCAGCTAACAGCGGTTCGACGCACTGCATGTAAGAACGGGGCGAAATTAAAGAGCCAATTCTAACTAATTCGTCTGTAGGGTTGTCTGCACAATAGTGAGCTTAAGATACAGACGTTTCCGGGGCGACGCCGACGTGACAACTCGGGTAGGCTGGGTCAGAGGTTGCTGTTTTCGTGCCATAGTTAAAGTTGTTAAGATTTCGATGACGGCCGGCCTCTGCGACTTCGTCGAGTTATTTGTCGCACTTTAAAAATAAGCAGGCCTTTTTATCGTAGCATGGCTACGTTTGAAGAGTTCCCCCTTCTCCTCGTCCTTTACTACGACGCTAATCTTATTGGCGATGAAGATTTCTTGCTTTTGTACGAAATGTTTATGTCGAACTGACTCCAATTTCCATACGACGAGTAAAGTCGCTTTGACTTGGATATTACACATGAGTGTAGCTGAGTGCAAAGCAGAATTCACGTTTGACAAAAAAGGACCTACCAGTTCTTGTTGAAACCTTGTAGATTCCACCATAAATGCCCAAAACTTACTTCGACAATTTGGACTTCACTGAAGTACATCTTGCTTCGGTCATTTTGAACTAAAGAGAAAACAAAAGGTCTCTTGAGTTGGCCGAGACGTCGTGGGATGATTTATGCGAAATGTGATAATGCAATCACTTGAATACAAATGACAAAATTGGCAGTATATTATAAAAACAAACAAGATCAACTCACGTTTTCACCGCGACGGCAAACCCACTGATCTCACGTCGCCGACGTGAGGGCGAAGGCGGGGCCGCATGCGCAGTCAATCTCGCCCCAATCTTAATCGTTCTTCACGTCGCCGTCGCCCCGAAAACGTCTGCATCTTAAGCTCCCGAATAACAGGGATAAGGACAACCAATCCTGCCTAAATATTTGGTTTTACGTTTGAAGACACTCTCTGCGTTGAGATCAGACGCCCAAGAAGGGCTCGCAGTTTTATGCAAAATAGAAAAAACTAAGTAAAAACAAAACAAAGCAAACAAAGAAACCCGTACCTGTGTCTCGGACGGTCTCGAAGAGTGAGTACCCGTGAGCATTAGGCTAAGTACAGTGTCACCTTTCCAGTAAACAAGCTTCCTCTGGGAAGTAGGATAATTAAAAAGGGAAGGAAAAAAAAAGCCAGTAAAAGAAAAGAACCGAGGAGGCTAGCCGTAAAACGTGCTTTGAACAAAATTGTAGAGGTAAGAGAGACGGAAAGCGATGAAAGTATATTGGTTAGAAATGGTTTGGAATACTTCTGGCAGGAGCCCATCTCTAGGAACCTGCAACTACGCCATATTCCTGTTACAGCGTTTTCACAGACCGATCTATTTTTAGTTTGAATTTTAAATCACTAATTCAGATCCTAACAGGAACCTCAGTAGCATATTGCAATCATAAACACGGACAAATGTCGACATGATGTCGACATGTTCGCGTTCGCATTGTTTTATTCTTACCGAAGCGTGCTCATGTTAACTGGAACTGGTCTATTTCGCGGGAAAACACCAAAAATTAGACTGGTCTGTAAAAATGCCGTTGCATTTGTTTGTTATGGGTGTTGCAGGCTCCTGGTATAATGGGCTCTTGTTGTGGCGGCTGGCAACAGTTTCCAATACTTTCCAGTATATTTTGACAAACCAAATTTATGCAGCTATTTCTTATCAGGTGATGTCACGTATATAATACCAGCATTACGTTACACAAATGCCCAAGCGTGCGAAGGTGAGGATGAAATATGAATAGTTATGAGCAAACGTGATTTGAATTTCAAAAAACTTCACCAAGCAGTAAATTTACACTAAGACTTAAGCTATATTTTTGCTGTTCATAATTCCCAAGTTCTTTTTCCACGTGGGTTTTAAGAAACCAGCGTTTATGCCTTGTTTGAGGAATGCAATTGGGTAACTGCTAGGATTATTTCCTGTTTGGGAGAATGGGAAAGTGATTGGTTTTCACGCCCATTGTCTGAAATCCTGTTTTTTAAAGAGTCCACAAAATCGATAGCTTCAGAGGCCTACAAAATCATGCATGGCTGGATTTCTTGTCTCTTTTTTGTTTATTCTTGGGTCACCTACTCGGTAAGTTCCATGAACTATTTAGGTGTCCCAAACTCTGCAAATGAATCTACAATTGTCACTTTCTTTCCCTTCCAAATCTCTCGATTTTTATATTTTTAAAGCCCTGATTTGTATTAATTATAGTATTTTGTGTGAGTTGAAATAAAATTGACTTGACGTGACTTGACTTATTTAATGTAATGACGAGCCAGTACTGGTTACTATTATTATTAATTTAAATATTCCCCCGTTTCTGAATAATTAAAACCACACGCATAATTCACCATCATCAGCTGCTGTTGACCAAATTTGAAAAGAGTCTTTGTCATAATGAACCAATGACGTCAAAAGTGCTGCCCGCTGGAGACGATTGAATCGATGATGTCAAAATGACTTCAAAAGTGTCGCCCGCTGCAGATGATTAAACCTTGACCGAGAAAACCTGGGGAAAAGATTGTTAATTTGGTGAGCGGAAAAACAAAGAGCAAAATGACGAAACTCCTACAAGAACCGGGAAATATTTTGAATGAATAATAAAGCAATTATTGAATTCAGCTTTTGCAAGATATGAAGAATTCTGCAGTGTAAGGCAATCTGCAGGGTGTTATCCACCTTGGCCTTCGGCCTCTGTGGGTTACACCCTCCTTGACTGCTGAATTCGATCATTGCTAAATAATATTAAAAAAAAGCCTCGACACTACAAGATGAAACGAAATTCGTGAAAGACATCCATATTATGAAATAACTGAGATACTACGCACGCACTGATTGGTCAACAGAGTTGCTAAATCTATGTTCTATTGTACTGGTAAACCACGGTCCCGCCGATCTGTGGCAGCTCTACGCGGGACCCAGAGAACTCGGAACTCTAGCGATATCAAATGTAATAAACAGTTTTGGCTTTCAGTGGCTGGGATATCAATATTAAAAACCAAGATCTAAAATTCAGCATATACATAGAAATTTCCAAAGGATAAAAAGGACCAGGAGTTGGTTTTCATATGAAAATTGATCTTTTCGGCTTTTCCATAGCAAAAACTTAACGCCGACTCCGATCGCGCTTAATGGCATATTAAAGTATCTTTTGATTCCGTTGCTAGAGAAAAATTAATTGACTATAGCTCTGCACATGTATGCTTCAATTGGACCAAATTTGGACAATACTCATAGAGGGCAAATATAGTCCAGTTCATGTCGTCATCGCACCATACCCAATGTCACGTGACCAGAAACAGAAAAATGCATTTTACGTGAATGCCTTAAACCTTTTTTTCCGTATTTTCTGCACAATAAAAATTTAAGGTAATTCCCTTGAAATTGCTCTACTATTAAACTTTTTTTGAAACTTGGCGTAATGAACATTCATGGTATGAACACTATAAAAATGCAATAAAAATGGGGTCACCGTGCTTGTTTACGCGTCAGCAAGCTCTTAAAATGGGGTATTTTTACCGGTTGCGCGTTAAACGTTCGAATCACCTTCATACAGAATTAAATCTTGGTTACTTGAAAAGGACAAAGTTTTGTCTTGAAAGTAAAGCTTCATTTATTGACATAAGCAGTATTGCTTCATTTAAGCCGTTTTTGATTGCCTGGTTGCGGGAATATTGCACTTTTTCGGACAGTTCCGTGGCTAACTTGAAGTCCTCGCCTTGGCCAAAATACACCAAGTAGGGAACTATTTTCCAAAAAAAATCATGTTCTACTATCAAACTTTTTTTCCTCTTCAAATATGTTTTTCATTAGACTGTTCTTAGCAAATACCTAAAAGAAAAATCGGGGGTCACCGTGCTCGTTTAAGAGAAAAGGAGAATTTATTCCGTTATCGAGCTTAGTTTGAGGGAAATCTCTCACATTTTACACGTGCACGCGCTCGTGTGCGCGCGCTGATGACGCGAGAATCGTGCGCAGGTAGGATGCGCAATGCAATACTAAGGAATTACCTTAAAAGCCGTTCCGAAGAAATTTAAGCATGCGTTTTGGCTTATGATGAAAAGTGAAGAAATGAGAAAGGAAAATGTGCTTCTTTGACCACTCTTTTGCGG
>JAHPZR010004913.1:0-10000 GCA_019787425.1 Platygyra sinensis
AATTGGCCTGCTCTCGGCCAATCAAAATGGTGCAATCTTCCTCTTCATATAATAAGCGATAAAACCAGAAAAAAAAAACAAATGTCGCGGGATAAACTGGGGTACCACTCGCAATATCACAAAGCTATCAATCCTACTGATAACACAGTTCAAATATTTTTTACGAAAATGGCTTGTTTATGATATGTCATTTATCTAATAAAATAGTCATAAGAATTCAGTGGTATTTTAATTAATGGCCATTAATTAGTTTCCTGTCGACTGAAAAGATGATATAAACGACGGCCTTTGATCGTAAGACAGCTATTGTGATACTTAAGAACAAAGATTTCACATAGTTGTGGTTCAAATCGTAGTCATGACATCGAAGAAAACCAAGTTAAAGATCTTTTTCTGCTCAAGTTATGGCCCATCTCTTAATTTTGTTTGAGCAGCTGAGGAGTAAAAATTAATCTTATTTAAACATATTCTTTCAACTTATTAAATCGAATAAGTTGTTATTACCAAAGATACACACAATAACGAGTTAGTGGACATTAGGACAATCAGGTTGCGTTAACAAGTTGTCGAATGCGGCTTTTGTCAATTTAAGGACAATTTAACCAGTCTTTAGTGCTCATTGACAAAACTGAAGCGTTCAGTGTTAATAATAAAACCTTCATTTTGAATCAACTGGAGTAAAGATAACAAGAACGGTGAAGATTACCATCAACATGAACGGGTTCATTACCTTGATTTGTCTCGCATCATTGCTGCTGCAATACGGTGGGTGATATCTATTATTGCTAAAAAAAGGTGTTAATTTATTTTCTTTTTACGTAGTAAAAATGTAGAAGTTTGAATTTTCCCCTGTGAAGTAATAAGCTACAAATTATCGAGAAGTCGAAACCCAAAAGCATACAGAAAATTGTCTCCAGAGAAGTAAAAATTTCGAATTTTTTTTTACAAAATGGTAATGCCAATCCCTGGCTCATCAGGCCAAGTTTCTTTTTCTTGTCGTGCCAAATATCCTGCCCCAAGAGGTGTCGGGCTAATTATCAATCGTGAAATTAATGTGGTTGTTAACTTGAGAAATTTTGTGATGCATGACTTCTGCTTTTATCATTGCAATTTGTCACACCAGAAACTGTTCAGCAACTTGGGAGCCATAACAATTTTACATGCCCTTGACTTATATACTTAACCAAGGTCGTAAAATGTGACGGGTTCA
Source organism: Platygyra sinensis (assembly GCA_019787425.1). Lineage (NCBI taxonomy): Eukaryota > Metazoa > Cnidaria > Anthozoa > Scleractinia > Merulinidae > Platygyra > Platygyra sinensis. The sequence continues at coordinate 1,211 of JAHPZR010004913.1, forward strand.
CTCTCCCAGTACAACAAGCTTTCAACTTTAAGAAAAAGCTGGTTGAATTTGTAATGAGGTTATGCTGATTTGGCTAAGCAGCACATACCTTTGTAAGGTACATGAATAATGATGATGATGATGATGATGATGATGATGATGATGATGATGATGATGACCACCTCGATCTTAGGTTAATGAGCCAATGTGAACTGTAGTTGATAAACGAAATTTAAACCCTTTACTAGTAACTACTGACCACGTCCATAATGGATTTTTAAGCGGTTATTATCGTGATTTGGCAATGCCAATTTAGGATAACGTTCCACCTCCTAGGTGAGTGCTTGTCGTGCTATGAATGCCCCGAATCTGCCTCTTGGTCCCAATGCACCAATCATCAGGAAGCACGTTATTGTGAGCCCGGATGGCGATGCGTAACAATGGAAGAAAAGCCCAAAGGAAAACCCAAGTACCATCGAAGAACATGTAGCGAGGAGTCGGTGTGCAGCGAATTCTGCAAAGATAAGAAACATTGCGAATACCACTGCTGTAATAATGATCTTTGCAATGGAGGAGAGATTTGAAGTAACAGTTAGTGCATTAAAAGCAAGAAACGTTTGACTGCTCAATAAAACAGTTCTTAGTGTAAGATGTGTTGTTTCGTTATCAGTGATTTTTGGGTATCTTGTCTTTCTTTTGTATCTCGCAGTGTTTTGTGGCTTATCATGTTGCGAAATCGATGAGAATCTTTTACTTTACCAAATGATTTTTGACTATGCTGTGATCTTCTTCATCGCCTTCGATTCAAAATTATATGGCATCAGAACTAACCAAAAATAATAAAAAAAAAAAAACACAGAAAAAAGGCTGATCGCAGGTTACATCAAAGCTAAACATATTTGTAAAGCGCGTGAAGACGCATGAAACAACAGGATGAAGTCCTTCTGAGTTTGCAAGCCAGGGGAAATCTAACCAATTGAAAACAACTCTTCGCGGCCTACAATCACTCAGCATAAGTCAGGTTTTAATCATACATAGTATAGAAGATGAAATTCTTGTTTGTTAAGAGCGAGACAGGCTGTGATCTTCATCATCTCTGGTCAGCTGTGATCTTCTTCAAGCTGACGTTCGATCTCACTCAATGGAATTGTAAACCGTCATGAGACATGATATGTGATATGTGCGGTATATAAATACATACATTCAAACTTGCGAGGTTGTAAGAAAAAAAATTAATACACTACGTTCACATATACTCTCTCCAGGCCAACTCGTCCTTTTTCGTTCTCGCGTTAGAGAGTCTGGGACAAGCCAGTCATATGGAGCTGTAAACCATTTCGTGTTATTTACCTAAAAAAGGTTCAATCAGCTTAAATATTCAAGGAAGAACATACAAAGTACCGGGAACCTGATCATGGGATACGTGCTCTGAACTTTATCCACGTACAAAGGCACAGGAACTAGGGTTTCCTTTATTAATTGCAAAATGGACTGATAACCAAACGCTCAGATCTTTTATCTGCAGCAAGAGCTCTACTTTACCTCATTATCTTTTACTATTGTTACAAGTATTATCACGTATATTATGAAAGATAAATTTTCATTTTAGTCCGTCTTGATGAACATTCGTCTCGAAAAGTTGTTTGGATATCAAAAGATGTGAAAAATAATAAAAAAGGCATATAAACATCATTATAGGCCGTTCCGAAATTCAACAGGGAACTGGGGCGAGTTTCAAATTTAAACCAATCGATAAACTGACACCACCACATGAAAGATCATGTCAAGATTGATCATTTGACCAAGTATGATCCTTTTAGGGTGAGCAGAGACCAAGTTATGGACCTTGAAATATGGCTCAAAATCCATACAAACGTCTCTAATTTTGAGACAGGGTCCCTCAAAACCATATAAACTCTTAAAATTTTCATGATTTCCGTGATACTTTTAAAATGGGCAAACATAGTGATTTTCATCTCAGCTTCTTTCAAATAGTAGGTGCATGACGGGATTTTACAGTTGTCACAAAACTGATAAAAAACTTTAAGGGTTTATATGGTTTTGGGGGACGCTATCTCAAAATTAGAGACGTTTGTATGGATTTTGAGCCATATTTGAAGGTCCATAACTTGGTCTCTGTTCACCCTAAAAACATCATACTTGGTCAAATGATCAATCTCGACATGATCTTTCATGTGGTGGTGTCAGTTTATCGATTGGTTAAAATTTGAAACTCGCCCCAGTTCACTGTTGAATTTCGGAACGGCCTATTAAAAACTGGATCATTGGATAATGCAATTCGAGAGTTTAATGGCTTAGCCATTATGGTATATGAGCCATTATACCATGATCTACAGAAATAGCGAGTGTATGCGTGATTTTTTGGGCCTTTTTGTTTTTATTGTAGTCTAGTTTTCTATATTTTGGGGGCGTTTTTAATAAAATAGTTATTCCACTCGCGCTTGTTGGCCGATATGAGATGATTATAGCCAAATCGGCGCTACGCGCCTCGTTGGCTATCTATCCGTCTCATATCCAACGCGCGCTCATGGAATAATTGTTAAATATAATATAGCTAAAAGTGATATTCAATATAGCCACCAGGGAACTACGTCACATGAGAAAAGCTGTATGGGCCAAAAGAGAAAACAACGGAAAAAGGAAAAGTTATTTATATCCATCAATACACTGTATCGTCGTTGCTAAGAGCAAAAGTGCTAAGAGCATTAAAACAAATTAATTGATTTAATTTTAGTCGGTCACCGAACAAAGATATAATGAAGCAAATGCCATTTACTAATGATTTTTCGTGTGATACGTGCTTCTTGAGGTATGGCATAAAAAAAATGGTCATCCTGTGTTTAAATGCTATGCTCTGATCCTAGTTTACAGATTTTATAAGTAAATAACGTTGATTAGTTAGTAGTGTTATTACCACGCTTAAGACTGCGCTCCATTCAGTAAACAGTCGAAAGCAAAGTAAATAGATTATCTAAATAAACCAGCTGATTAAAAAAGATCTCTGCCCCTCATATTTACTTCACAAATGTATGATTGTGTAGGGGTTTTTCCGGTAATTAAAGATTACTGCAATAAAATTTCGCAATAGGGCGCTTGGAATATTTTACTGATTATCTTCTTGAAGCTTCAGCTCAATACAACTTAAAGATTTAAAGGAGAAAAAAAGTTCCAGGCTCTGTCTTAGAAAATCTCGGGAAATATTAACTTATCACTTTTAATCATTTGACGCTTGTAATTTATATGTTCCTACAGCAGGTAAACGACAAATTTAAAATTCGAGACTAAAGCCGGAACGGAAAAAAACTATTAGACGTAATATAGGAAGAAAAATAGTGAAGAGAAAACAGATAATGTCAGATGTACTTTGGAAAACAAAACCTTTTTGAAACGATTACTCCCAAGTAACAACAGAACCTGTGATTCGTTAGAGATATAACAAATAATATCCATACTGTTGAAACATCACGTTCCGACAATCCGCTTTACCTAAATTAAAAAAAAACGACCGACAGTCGACAGACTCTTGCAGATGCAATCTCACTGAATTTAATGAAAAGCAGCATCAGCGCTGAATTTAATGAAAAAAAAAGGAAGGATAAACCTTGCAGCACAACACGATGGTGAATTATTTACATTACATTCACGTCTTGATCGATGAAAATACAAACGAAATTTGACGGTTTTTAAGTCTTACATGTAGAATATCTCTTGTTTCTAAGTGAGGTTAGCAATAAGACCTCTTCCAACCGCAATTATTTTTTTATTCCAATCTTAATTTTTTGCGTTTAATTCTAGTAAAATGTTATTCTTCAGTTCCTATGATTATTGCTATTGCAAAACAAACATCGGTACAACGAAAGGAAGCATTAATTACCTTTAGCTAGCTCCATGGCGGTTTCGGGGGATTTAATGTAAGCAGATTTGTGTTGTTTTGATGCCGCTTTGTTTTGTCTTCAAGCAGTTTTTGTGTATTAGTCTCTTAGTTTACGTGTACCACTCTTTTACTGCAGTAGACTGCGGTGATTCACTTTCTATTTATGATACGTTTTGAATCCCACAAGTTACTTTCTGTAAATTCAATTACATAAGGTGCGTAGATGTTTCTTTTCGACAATTTAGTTTTCTAAACTGACACGTACACGTGTAACGATCGTCGACTGAACCCGGCGGTCTGCAGAGTGATGAGCATTAGGGCGGGCTATGGTCATTTTTCTTAAGTGACCGTTCTTTCATCTTATATACACAATGACATGACTGTTGTCTGTCTAAATCGACTGAAACTCGTCTGAGGACCAAAGTTACTAAATCATGTTTTGTGAAAGATTGGCCATTGTCTAAATTAAATACTAGATGTCAATAATAAGAGTGAAACCCTGGTTCATTTGGAATTCGGTCCCCAGCCAGCTTTTAAAATAATCCCCAATCGCCCTCCACCTTCCCTTGGACTAGTGATGCTTCCCGCAGAACAATGATCAATGATCGAATATTTTTTTCGTTTTATCAGAAAAAAAGAGTGGTTTCAAGATATACACTACATGAAATACAATAGCTCGCATATCAAGGTTCTGCACAATTCCTTTTATTGGAGATAAAGCAAACTTAGCATTCAACCTATTGGGTACGTTGATATTTGAAAATTAGCAGTGGGATATTCTCTTCTTCCATCTTTTAGAGGGAGCGAAATTGTAACTCTGTTTTTTTTTTTGTCTTTTCACTTCTTCTAAGTTCTTACTATCAGGCTCATGACTAACTAAGTTAGAAGCAGATTTATGCTCGTCCCCTTTTACGCGAGACGAACACGATACTATCGTCTGACAATTTACAAGTTTATCCAAAAGATACGAATCTTAGATCGTCAAATAAACTAAGTACTTTGGGATATGTCTTTGGGCTTTGTGTTTCTCAAGTAGCTAATATAATAACCTATTCAGAGCAAGCTGGATTGTGATAAATTACTTTTAACGAAGTCAGGACGTCGACGCATCATTTCAACTATCTGCAGACGCGCCTTCACAAAATCTTCACTTTTTATTACAGAGCAGTGTTATAATTTACTGTTATTTTTCTGTCTTGGGAAACGCAGCGGCCTTCAGTCAGAAATGGCTTTCACATTAAACAGATGTCAAAGGAAAAATAAAATGTGGGTAAATATACTTTTCTTAATCTGGTTTCCATGGAAAAGTTACAAGATTTTAACTAAACATGACAAAAGTTCCCTAATTTGCAAGAAAAAATGCATCAATTTACATTGGTTCATCACTTTGGAAATTTCCACTCCTTGACTATATCTCAGCCATACTACCTGGAAAGCACAAAAAACTGCGAGAAAATAAGGAAAGCATTCCGTAATCGAAAACCAGAATAACTGTAAAAAAATTATACTAGTAAGAGAGCTTGTATTCTCTTACAGACTGGAATTTTTATATCTTTATTAATTATGCAAGGTGTGGTTATTTTTTTTAAATTGTTTATTCTTGTCGTGAGCTTTTCAGGTCTTTTTTCTGCCTTTTTTCCGGCTTGCCACTAATGTCAACAGCGAGGCTCAAATAGTTTTTTTTGAACGGAAACGACGGACGTAAAGTGTAGATAAGGCTTCATGTTGTTCGTCAGTTGCCGACATTATGCGCAAAGTGAAAGATACGATCAGTCAATTTGTATTTCCATTGCTAATCGAGAGCTCACAGCCTTGTCCTTGCACTCTTATAATAATAAAACAGTTTATTTTAAGAGAATTAAATAAGCAGTAATTTTTCTATAGATTTATACACGTTTCTCTGATATTAACTTAATGCAATTGACAATGATGAATACTTAGAAATATTCTAAAACACAACTAGTCCGTTACTGTAGCCGCAACTTCAAGTTAGAGGTCTCAGGTGTTGCCACTCATACATGTAGCTGTAATTCTGCGAGGCCGAAACTGCTACATGTAGGACTGGCCGCCAATCCGAGTCTCCGTTAAAAACAGATCTTGTCCTCGTACGCGGTTTCTTGTCCGTGAGAACGTGCGAACCAGCTCCCTTCTGATGTCTTGCTTCAGAATGGCGTACACAACTGGATCAGCTGCAGTATTGGCAACCAAAAAAGCCCTCGAAACGAATACCAAAGGAGGTTTTACTTTACACAGGGAGAAGCTATCACAAATTCCCCTGTAGATAGAGAAAGACCAGCAAAGGACGAACAAAAATATTACCACACCAAGAACAAGAACGGAAAAAGACTTTCGTGTCACCTGTTTGGCCATTTGTTGGGATAAACGCGAGTTCCTACTAATTTGCTCCACTTGAACTCGTTGACGCCTCGAATGCTTCAGAGTAATACGCGATATCTTCGCATAGACAAGTAAAAGTCCTATGCAAGGAAAAATGGCGAATGTAAACATTTGTATAGCATTGAAAATGTTTCGAGCATCATTTTCGTGATCAATGGTTGGGCTCAGAAAAATATAAAGTTCTGGTATGAGCTGTAGAAAGATGGGCAAGGTCCATCCTATCGCGATAGTAACAACGACTCGTTTTGGAGACATAAGCACAGGATATCGTAACGGATACACGACTCGGCAGAATCGGTCTGCTGTCATGGTGCAAACATTCCCTACCGAAGCACATATAAGGAAACTATACAAGGTGTAGAAAAAGCGCGAGCATGGGACTCCGAACTCGCAAACAAAAGATCCTGGAATTGTTACGACGGCAGTCAACAAGTCAGAGAATGAAAGGGACAAAATAAAGCTGTTGCATGTTGTTTGAAGTCTTCGACGAGTTGCGATTAAGTAAATGACCAAAGTGTTGCCGAAGAAAGCCACGATGCCAATCGTGCCCATTATGGACCAAAACCAGATCACAGTAGGAACTTCATTTTGTCCATCAACAATTGAAGTGTTAGTTGCATTAACAGGTAAAGTTTGATTGTTTTCATCCATGTTGATGATCAGAATACGTATTTGAAGAAATCAAAGTCACAAGCGTTGATGCTCCCAGACTGAAGAAAATTTTTCAGGGGAAGAACTATCCCTTGTAGTGAAATTTACTGAGAAGATAGAGTTTTGAACTTTGCTTTCTAACAACTTTGAAGCGACGTCTTTCTTTATAACAACAAGCACGTAGTAATCGTAATTTTAGATCTTGCAGGTCGAGTTTCAATGTTACCATTGGCCGTAGTGATTTTCTTTAGGATTAATGGTTGACGTATGGAACCTTTATCTCAAGGTTATATTGCTTCGAAAGTAAATACAGCTGCCTGAGTTAGAATGCTTTTATGAAATTTGGCAAACAAAATTAAAGTTCCTTATTTCATTTTCAAGTTTACTTTTTTTGTCCTTGCCGGGCTATTGTTGAGAGTATTTGTGACTGGTCTTTCACTAGCCAACATTAATATAATCTAAAAACGAAAGAGTAATATAAACCGCTTTTAATTATTAAAATTGAACCATTTCGTTTTGTCCTATCTACACTTTCCTGCTCGTTTCCAGGCTTTGTTTTCCCAATATGACAAAATGTCAATTTTGTATAAACTGTGTTGAAAACGTAGTGCATAAATTGCTTTGCGTCTAAATTGTAATCAGTATATTTTATTGCATTACTTGCGATTAAGAGCTAAAAAGAAAAAAAAGGGGAAAACTGTCTTTCTTAGTTTTGAATTGCTAATTACGGCTAAATCAAGGATTTCAGTTGATGTGTAATATTTGTATGACCTGCATGGGCCACAAACGAAAAACAAATCTTTGTCAAATTTTACTGCATTCACTTGCTGAAACTTCTCGAAAGCTGTCTCTGTTACTTACAAAATACAATGGATATTATCGGTCAACATACCCACAAAAAAAACCACGTTATTTCTTAGTTTAAAATTGCTAATTACAGCTAAATCAAGGATTTCAATCTGTATATGTCATGATAGTCACGGGAGATAAAGATGTTTTCTTTTTAGTTAAATTTTACTGTATTCAATTAGTGAAACTTCTCGAAAGCTGTCTCTGTTGATTACAAACACGCAAATGGATGAGAGGGAGTAAATGTATTTTTGGTTAACAAAAAAAGCACTGGTTTTTAGTTTCACGTTGCTAATGCCAGCTAAATCGAAAATTTCATGTGTATTATATTTGTAGGTATAAAATTGGTCACAGATCTCCTTATCTTAGGGACAGGGTGATTGTTTACTTACTGAAACTCCTGGAAAACTTTGTTTCTTACAAAGGATAGAGGGATTTATTAGTGGTTGATTAAAAAAAAACTACACGTTGTTTCCTTTTAAATTATTTACTTGAAAACAGCCTAAAAAGACCGACATGTTGATGAGGCATATCCCAATGCAATCCAAATCATCCCTGCGTCTCAGGATATTGATAAGGACATGCTGTCAGTTTTAAAATATGTTTAAGTTATCGTGCACGGGAAAAGGTAAAATAATTTAGTTTTCAGTGTGAGAAAACGATCCTTTCTGGTGTAACTTCCAGTTAATATTGATTTTTCAGGGTACAGTGCGATAGCCGATAATAATTTGTGGCACTCCCCTGCTTAAACTTTTACATGAACAAGCCAGTAATCTTACGTGATATTTCGTGATATTTCTGTACTAAACAAATAATTGAAAAATGTTTAAGCAGAATGTCAAGGTCGCTTTTTTTCGGTGGGAGTTAACGCAGGATTGGCACTCCAATAGTGACATTCAGTGTTCAAATAGTATATATCTCGTCTCTACCTTACCCCCTCCTCCTCCCCGAAATTTTATGTTAAAGAACATATTAGGTGATTTATCTTTACGTGCCAGACCACATGTTGTCATCAAAAA
>JAHPZR010004913.1:15000-40976 GCA_019787425.1 Platygyra sinensis
TTTTGCCTCGCTTTCGCCTCTGTTCCCCTGAAATACGCAAAAAATTACGCCTGTTCTGCAGGCTAATGTAAGAGAGTAATTCCCTTCCCCCTCCTGAGCCCAAAATACATGAGGACGCAGCACGGTGGTCGGTTTCTAGGGCTTTTCCTCCCGTTCCGTTCTAGGCCACAGACAGAAGTAGAATCTATCAAATGTAACGAAAACTTGGCAGTCAAGTAGGTTGATAAATTACCTATTTATTGGTGTTTGTTTCATCCTATGTGACTGCTGTTGTGACGTCATATATGATGTCCAAATTTGGTATTAGAACAGAGCAAAGGTAGAAGACAGACGTATATTTGATCTCTCCTGAAGAAATCTTTAAAAAGTATGTGAATTTAAATTTAATCAGCGCTCTGTCTGCAGAAAATGGAAGATCTTGAAACGGAAGAGGTCTCCACCGATTCCACCGATTCGAAGATTACCTCACGCAAGAGACTACGACAAACTACCGGTTCTCAAACGGATGAAGAGTGTGATGGCGACCATTGGTCCGAAGCTTCTGTGAGGCTTGCGAATTTAGAGGCCAAGATGGATAAATTGCTGGACTTGTTTTCCGAAATCGCTACTCTAAAGGTTCGTCTAAAAACCATCGAAGACGAAAACAAAGATTTGAAGAAGGCTGCAGAAAACGCGAAGGAAGAATTACAAGAATTGAAACCCAGCGTGGCGAATTTATGCATGCAACAAGCAGAAGACAGCGAAGAGGTGCAAAAACTTAGAAAGGAGATGGAGCAGATAAAGTGCAGAAACATCAAGCTAGAGGCCTATACGAGAAGGGAGAACATAAAGATATTCAATCTCAACGAAAAAGAAGGTGAGACACCGCGAGAAACTGAAAATTTAGTAAGAAATATGATGGAAGAGAATTTGAGAATAAGAAGAGAAGACATGAATGAAATTCGCTTTGAGCGGGTGCATCGCCTACCAACTCGGCATAACTCGCAAACTCGTACTAAGCCTAGGCCGATAATCGCCAAATTTAGTTTCTATCAGGATAAAGAGTATGTAATGTCAAAGGTTAAAAACTTGAAAGGTACCGGTATCGGAATTTCACATGACTATCCGAAAGAGATTGATGTAATTCATGAGAAACTGTACCCAGTACTAAAGAAGGCCAAACAAGGGAAACAGTCTGCTTTTTTCAAAGTAGATAAACTAATCATTAACGGACAAGTATATAGGGGAGCGGAGACCGAAAAACTTCCTTATTATGGACTTATTATGAATAGCACAGTTTAGGCAGACCGAGGGCTGATGAGCTCAAATGCACGTTAGAGAAACTTTTTGTGTACGACGCAATCTCGCTAGAAATTGGAAAGCTAGAAAACGGGCAAAAGGGTCCTGGATATTGGAAATTAAACTGCTCGCTGTTAGCGGACAATGCGTATGTAAACAGTGTTACAGAATTGCTTCCAGTATGGGCTGCAGAAGGAAGAAAGGAACTCACAGACCATCGGAGTGTCTGGGATTGGATTAAATATAATATAAGGGCCCACGCAATAATTTTCTCTAAGAGAAAATCAAAGGAAAGAAATGAGAAGAAAAAACTCTTCAAGAAGAATTAAGTAAGGCAAAGGAAGAGCTGGAAATGACACCAAGTGACTTAAATGCATCACGATGTCAAGCTGCTCAGGAAAAATTGGAAACTTTCTACGAAGAAAAAACCAAAGGAATCATTATACGAGCGCGTGCGCGCTGGCATGAATACGGGGAAAAAAGCACGAAATATTTTCTAAATCTGGAGAAAAGAAATCACATAAAGAAACACATACGAAAACTTTTTATTAGTGGCGTAATCAAGACAGATCCGTTTTGTATACTAAAGGAGCAGGAACGTTTTTATCGAGACCTCTATAAGAGTAAAAATAATGATCCAGAAATACCGCAAAAAATCTCTGCGTTTTTAAACGATCTAAATATTCCAAAATTATCCGAAGAACAGCAAAAGCAATGCGAAGGGTCTATTACATCAGAGGAATGCTTTCGTCTTTTGAACAGCTTTGATGTAAATAAAACCCCTGGGAATGATGGCATTCCCATTGAATTCTACAAAACCTTCTGGGCAGTACTTAAGGATAGTTTTATTAAATGTGTTAACGAATGTTTTGAAAAAGGTGAGATGTCTAACTCTCAGAAACAAGCTGTCATCACTCTAATTGAAAAAAAAGGGAAAGATCGCTCACTTCTAGAAAATTGGCGCCCTATCTCTCTTGTAAATGTAGATACAAAAATTATGACTAAAGCAATTGCATGGAGGATAAAAACTGTTTTACCTGATATAATCCATCAAAATCAGACTGGATATGTAAAAGATCGTTTCATAGGAGAAACAATACGATCTATCTATGATATTATGGATTTCACTGCAACGGAAAATATCCCCGGCTTAATGATTTTTATCGATTTCCAGAAGGCTTTTGATAGTGTCGAATGGGGTTTTCTCATAAAATGTCTCGAGAATTTCAATTTTGGACCAGACTTCATTCGCTGGGTTAGAGTTTTCTACAAAGACATAAAAAGCTGTATCATAAACAACGGCTTAACTTCAAACTTCTTCCCACTTGAATGTGGCGTTCGACAAGGAGATCCTTTATCTCCGTACCTTTTTGTAATTGCGGTAGAAACGCTGGCAATCGCCATTCGGCAGAACCCAGATATTAAAGGTATTGTTATCGGAAAAGAGGAAACAAAAGTCCTGCAATATGCTGATGATACAACTGCAACATTAGCCGATGTCGATTCAGCAAAAGCACTCTTTAAACTTATGGAGATTTTTCAAAATATTTCTGGCCTGAATATTAATTCCTCAAAAACGGAAGGTATGTGGATCGGTTCACTTAGAGGAAAAAGGGAAGAACCATTTAGCATTAAGTGGCCCAAAACCCCGATCAAAGCTTTAGGAGTTTATTTTACATACGATCCGAAACTTCTAAAAGAGAAGAATTTTATTGAAAGGCTTGACAGTATCAAAAAGCTTATTAATATATGGTCCTCGAGAGGCCTATCTCTTTACGGAAAAGTAACAATAATCAAATCCTTCTTGATTTCGAAGTTTGTTTATATTTGCTCTATATTGCCAACACCAAAAGAAGTAGTAAGTGAACTGAATCGATTGCTTTTCAAGTTTCTGTGGAACGGTGTAGATAAAGTAACTCGTGTGTCTGCAATAAATGATTATGAGAGAGGTGGTTTAAAAATGATAGATGCTGATTGCATGATTACATCTTTGAGGTTAGGATGGCTACAGAGAGTGTTTAATGATTCAAGTGCTACATGGAAGAGATATTTTCTTTATCTGTTAGAACACGTTGGGGGCATCTTCTTTCTCAGCTGTAACTATGATGTCAAAGATCTTAACCTACCCTCGCCGTTCTACTACGAACTTCTGCAATGGTGGTCAGAATTTCGGGATACCTTTGCTGAAGAAAAAGATTATCAAAACATTATTTGGAACAATAAAGAAATAAGAATAGATAACAAACCGGTCTATTTCAAAAATTATCGCGAAGCAGGAATCACGTACACGCATGATCTTCTTTTTGACCGGGATATAAACGTCGCCTTTACTTATCTCTCGAACAAGATAAACAAAACCAATTTTCTTCAGTGGGCGGGTCTCCGACACTCTATACCCTCACAGTTAAAGTTCGCGAATGTACCACTATCAACCCTATCTCCCTCTTTTACATTTAAAAATAACACTTTCGATATAAGACAGAAAAGATCAAAAGATTACTATTCTCTGCTTATTTCCAGAAAGGCTCAACATCCCAATATCACCGTCAAACTGCAGAGGGATTTTGATTTTACAATCGATCAAATCAATCAAATCTTCGTATTACCACATTCTGTTGCACTTGAATCCTACGTAAAAGCTTTTCAATATAAAGTTATAAACTCTATTCTTTATACAAATACCAAATTATGTAAAATTGGTTACAAAAGCAACGATTTGTGTACGTTTTGTAAAACTGAGTCGGAAACCTCAAATCATTTCTTTTATAACTGTTCCCACACTAGACAATTCTGGACAGATTTTGCATCATACTGGCACCTATTATCAAATCATCAAATCCACCTCTCCCTAAAAGATGTTTTTATTTGGGATATTTTCCGAAAAATGCTCTTTACTTGATTTATTAAATTACTTCATAATTATTGGAAAATTGTACTTGTGGGACTGCAGAAGAAGTCAAACCCTTCCCAAAATTGAGGGGTTTAAAGCCAAAATTAAAATTAAGTATGAAATAGAAAGTAAAATCACAAAACAAGAATATTTTAATAAAAAATGGATAATTAAACCTATACAATAGATATGTATTATTAGTACTATTATTATTTCAAATGTTAGTATTTCTAACGTCATCTTTGTGTGTGTGTAAAGATTTTAGAATACAAGATTGTAATATTGTAATATTGGAATGAGATGTAATTATTAACCTGGTAGTAAACTTATATTTATATTTATTAATTAATTAATTTTATTTATTTATTTAATGTATTTTTAGTTTTAAAATGTGTGTAACTCTAGCTTTAATGTGCGTATATTAATGTTTCTTTTTTGTAATTGCAATAAAAAAGCAAAAAAAAAAAAATTGGTATTAGAAAGAAAGTTTGAAAAAGAAATAGTTAACAAATTGACGTCAGTTTTTTATGCGTCTGTCCTGTTATTGATCATGAATTTCGTCATAACATTTGTCAAAGTAGCTGTGGATCCACGAGGCGATAGCCGAGTGGATCCGCAGACTACTTTGACAATGTTATGACGAAATTCATTGTCAATAACAGGACAGACGCATTAAAAACTGACATCAATTTGTTTTTTACGATAACAAATTGTCGAATTGCCCGCTCTCGCTCGCTGACGCGTCGCATGAATTTCAAATTTATGTGTCTGTCCGCATATGGACAATAAAATTTAACCAATGAGCGCGCGTGAATTTCTGCAGTTATATATCGTAAAATAAAAACTTGATAATAGTTTTTTGCATAAAATTCTATGATTTCCGGTGAAAACTCCATCTTCATCGGATAAAATGGCGTTCAAATTTCCCGCCACATGACCATATATGGTCAAAATTAAGGGGTTTTAAACGCCAAAGCAATGAATATATTCGCAACGGAGAAAAAAAAAGCTGCGTAGGATCAAAGTTGCAATTTTTTTTTCTTTTTCATTTAGAATGTGTGGTGCTTTGACGCGTATTTCATGATGAAATAAGTCATTTTACAACATATAGCGCGCGCTAGTCCTATCTAATTCCTATTGCGCCATCATGAACAAAATCTTTATGTACGCACTGCCGTGCTCAATAAAATGACGTGTGCAGTTTCAAAAAAAGCTGCAAATTTTCCGTCGAGATTTGTGCAAGTTCCTTTTGTTTAAGTTTCGGCAATGTGAAGATTATTCTAAAAAATCCAAACCCTGCTTCGAGCCTTTGACTTTTTTGCCTAGCAAAGATATTAACTTAAACGTGAGTATTTTGACTTTGTTTGTGTACATTTTCATTGAGTATTAACTTGAGCTATTGCACAGAACTAGGGTACCAGAATTTTTACTGTACTGAATTACCAACCGGTACAAATTTATCCACTCAAAGTTGTCTTATGATTTGCCTGAGAGATTTTCGAGGCGATGAAAAACCTGTCCGCTTGGTGTCTTCGTGGTACTTAGTGTGAAACTAGTAGCTGTCTGATTGAAGAAGTCATCACTAGTTATTGAAAGGTGGAGTTGCACCTCAGTAGCTGACGCTCTATCAAGAGTTATTCGTTGACTTTTAATAAGGAGTATGTCCAAGTCCTCCTTGTGAGCTATGCATGGTTACTCAGAATGTCTTAAGTTGGTTAGGCAGATTAGTGCAGCGATATTTCCTTTGTTATTTTGTCTTCTTTTTGCCTGACATGGACGTGACAGACTGTAGTAGAAATTTATGACAATTGTTTCATTTCAACTATTTTGGATATTAAAGAAATATTACACGACTTGTTGATCGAACAGAAACTAGTTTCTGGTTTTATTTCTTTTTTATTTCTTTATTTCTTTCTTTCCCGGCCAAAACAAACTCTTGGATGAACTCTGCCGACGGAAAGATTGCTATAGCCATCGGAGAGATTTGTGTATACATCAGGTCGCTGTTACTGAAACAATTAAAAACCGGATATGGGTCTTGGTTTTATGAAATCTTTCTCTTGCTGCCGCAATTTAAACAAAAATCTTCCGGATAGTTTTCTCTACGTCGCTGAATTAATGCAATACCACTAACTTGATTTACCATAACAGCGTCTCAAAGTAGAAGAAACGTTTTTCTTTTTTTATCATTTTTTTTAAGAGTCTAACAGGACATTCATGTATCAATATCTTTGTTAATACGCTTGCCTTCTTAAACTGTGGTCAGCCTCTGCAAACTTTAACAGCCGAGTTACAGAAAATAACAGGACATTTTATTTGGACCCTTGAAATATCTTCCCAATTGTGCGGTAATGCAAAGGTTTAGTGTTTTACTTCAACAATTATTAATTAAATTGGGTAAAACCCAAATCAGTTGTTTTTCATGCTGTCACACATTTATAGATAGAACGAAGTGATTTATAAAAAGAGTTTAGAAAAAGTTTTCAAGAACCTACGACGCCGGTAAGTTATCATTTGAAGAATCACCTCGGAATGCTTATTTTCACTAGTATAGCGCAAAAGCATTAGCCGACATACGACGAGGCACTGCATGAAAACGCTTACCGTGTCTGGTGTTGTGAAAACCTGTCTTACTACGCCTTTCAATAACATGCGGACTCCAAAATTCAAAGTTTAACCGACAAATGCGTTTTTCTCTACGGTTAATCAAATGTTCGGCGGCTCTTCCCAGCTTCCGAATACTGCCGAGCACTGTTTCATTACCTAAATTGATTACCACGCACTCGGCAGTATTCGTATGCAGGGAGGAGCCGCTGCAAATTTGATTGACGGTACTGAAAGACGCATATGTCTGTTGAGCATTGAACTTTAGAGTTCGCATGTTATTGAAAGGCGCAGAAAAGAATCAACCCTTATAGTTTGTTCCTTTGGAATATACCGTATTGCCTTGAATAATAGCCGTCCCTCGATTAATCGCCCCCTTTGACCGAAATATTTGAAATAATGCCCCCCCCCCTCCCCCCGCTCGCCATTTTCCCTTTTCTTATCCCCTCCCTCTCAAGTTAAAAATTGACATCTTGGGTAACAAATAAGACTTCATCTAATTGTTCGCAACTGAATGGTTACAAAAGCACCGGTTCTTTTTTTTTTTTACAGTTTTTGCTATAGTAATGTTCATGTATTTCACTTAGTTTCCCTTTATTGCTTGGCATAATAAAACAAAATATATAATCGCCCCCTTTTCGTGCGAAAATAGAATTAATCGCCCCCGGCTATATTATTCGAGGAAATACGGTATTGCAGTTTCATTAAAGTTGTTCAAACAACATATCTAATCTTCGCCATGATCAAATTAATGTGCAACTGTACCTTGAACAAAACACGTTAGAAAAAGAGCATAAAAAGGTCTCTCAAATGTAAGTATTTCTATTTAGTCATTTATGCTTATTTATCTACATAGCTTTTACACCTTTCAAGCTTAGTGGTTACTGAAAACTCATTTTTAAGGCCTAAACTAATAAAATTATCATTACTTACAACTAGTTTCAATCCTATTTTAAATAAATGTACAGGTGTTAATGGTCGCATTGCTTGTAAGGAATTTAAATCTCTTATTCATCGTGTTATTTGAAATTGAAGCAACGAAAAACTCTATCAACTGCATACCACACTTTAAAGGGTAGAGTACAAAGCGCTTAATGACTCAAGCGCGAAGAACCTAAAAATGGTGGTCGCTTTGTGGACTGATTTTTACCTATTAGGCTAGTAAAAGTTTTAGTTTACGTTACTCATCTGTTTGAAAAAAGTCATTTCACAATATTTAGGGTCTCTAATTAAAGATGTCTAGTTGAATCTCCAGGTTGAGATAAACTTAATTATAAATGTTTATCTCTTTTCGATATCATCAAAGTTTTACCTCACAACCCAGCTTATATTTACATTTCAGCCATGCCAACTGTTTTTTTTTTTTAAATTAAACTCGCTCAAAAGAAGGCTACTGTGTTATGATTAATTCAGGCTTTGCAATCATCGTCGACCAGGTTTGATTACAAAATCAAAATTCATCAAAATTGAGACCATTTTTTCATATTAGAAACACTCCTGAGAAAATACGCGCGTTGATTGATTTCTAATCGTGTTTCTATTGAACCCGATAGAAACACAGAACTAGCACGAGATGACGCGAGCAAAGATAATTTACATTTTGATAATCAAGGTTAACAAGTTGTTTCACTTATTTTTGTAGCGGTGTTTTCTAAGAGAAATAGAAAACATTTTCTCCGTGTTTCCATCGAGTTATAGAAACAATCGTGAATATCAAAGTTTGAGAGAACTCGAAAAAGCTGTGGAAACACTCGCCTGCGGCTCGTGTTCCCACAGCATTTCTCGTTCTCCCAAAGTTCCACTCCTGTTTCTAGAACTCGATAGAAACAAATTACATGCCTTCTATTTCTTAAAGAAAACATGTTCTCCGTGGAAATTTGGGAGAACTCGAAAAAGCTCCTGCGGTTCGTGTTACAGCATTTCTCGATCTCCCAAACTCCCACTCTTGTTCTATACTGACTCGTTAGTATAAATCTATTAGCGTTCTATCACGAATGCCGTTCTCTGATTCGCTACGTAAGCGCTACTCACTATCTATTCTGTGATAGATAGTGAGTAGCTTAACAGTGTGCGCTTGTTAACAAAATGACAGCCGTTTCTTGGCGTTTTCGAAGTGTTGAGAAGAGGACTTAGATTAAGTTTTGAACGACTAGTAGATTTACACTAAAACAATTAGATTATTCGCTCTCGATTTCTATCGCACGATAATTGACTCGGGCAGCGCCCTCGTCAACTATCACACGATAGAAATCTCGAGCTCATAATCTAATTGTTAAATTGAAACGCGAATGGAATCGTCCGTGTTTGTGGATATAGTCCTCTTAAGGGTTACCATGCGAATCCTTGTCGCAAATTCTGCTCGTATATCGCTTTTGAGTAGGATTAACACCAAGGGATTTATTGCTGGGTTTAAAATCATAAAGAGCCATGTGACTCTAGCGAGAGTCAAGGATACGCTGCACAGGCCGAGATAGGTGCAAAATGACGTGTACAGCGACAAAGACCAACAAAAGAGAAAAATAGTTATCACTGCAATTATCACTCTAACGGAAGATCTCTTCGATCGTCTTCGCAGAAACATTCTCCGAAATTCTTTGTTGTTTCTTGCCTCGCTTCTTATTTCCAGACTTGATGACGGTTCATAGTTAGACAACGGATGAGAATCTGTAGTTACACTTATTTGCCTTTCATTGTCTTCATAAACAGCCCTGTTTGGATGCTCGGTGGAATTGTCCCTCATATGCATTTTATTGCTGAAGTTTATCTGGTGCAATTGAGCTAACACTCGTTTTGAATGCAGCCTTGCTACACGGATTATCTGTATATTTGCCATCATTAATAGAATACAGGGAATGGCCACCATGACAATTGTTTCCATAATGGTAAAAATGCGAAACCATTTTGCTCTTGTGACAGGCTCGGCATAAAGCCAAGAGAAATGAAGGCCAAAATTCACAAGTGGTATTCCCCACGAAATCGCCATTGTTTTCGCAGCGCCAGCAGTCGTCATGTAGCTTGCATACTTCAAAGGATGGACAATGGCAACATAGCGATCCACGGTCATAGCGGTCAAGTTAAAGATTGACTCGTACAAAAAGAGCTCTTCAAAGACACTTTTCAAATAAACATCACACGTTTCTAACTCTTTGCACGCAACGTGTAACGGTGTAATGAACAAACCAACCATGAGGTCACTCACAGCGAGAGATAAAATAAACCAGTTGGTGGTATTGTGGAGCTTAGATTTTGTTGTGATCAACCAAATGACAAGTCCATTTGCAGCTATTGCTGTGATGCTGACAGTTAAACTGGTGTACATGTACCACGACATGCTATAGTCCGCTTCTGTTTTTTTGGTTCAAAGGACAAAGCTGATCGGTAGCGTCTTTAGCTAACTTTACAATCGTGAAGTTTGACGGTTAATAAAACTACGGTACGGCCGTTCGGGGAGCAGTAGCTAGTTTCTAAGTATTAATGGCTGAGCCTGATTTGAATATTGACTTCAAACAATTTTAACTAAGTACACAGAATTTGTCATTTGATTTAGACACCTGCAAAAACAATTTGACTCTCTACTCAGCCTGCGTAGCAAGCATTCCCGTACGAGGAGCTTTTCCGCTTTCTGGCCGCGAGTAAATTGGAGCGAGGGCACTCCATTTGCAGTACTTTGCTTCGAGTCGACATTGATTGAAACTAAAGGCTTGCTTCAATCTCGTGTTGAAGATATCACCTTAGAATATAACTTGCTCCTGAACTCATTCAATTTTACGGCCGTAAGGCTCCAGTCGCGTATTTATGTTTCTGTTCAATTATAAGACTGACATTTATTTGCTCATATACCCATCTCATTTGTGGCTGTGTTGTCAGTTGTCAACTCCGTACCTCGACTTATATTATCTGCGTAAGAATTATTCTCTGCTATTCTTTTTCTCTGAACGTCATATTTTGTGAAAACGCGTTTTAAGGATGATGTTATTCACTAACTGATTTTTTTCGTAATTCCTTGAGGATTGCACTTCATATCATTTCCAAAATAATCACGAAAACATGTAGTGAGTAATTTGCTAAAACGCCGCAAGGCACCGGTGGACTAAAATTTATGTTAATTTGCCATTATCTACATTGATGAATCTCAACCAAGCCATATGAGTCATAAAAACTGCGGGGGACACACATTTCTTGGGCTGGAATTATGTGTAACTTAATATTTATTTTGTATTTATATTTCAAAGGAGCTCAGATGTTATGTTTGAGAGACAGGTCATTAAGTTTCTAATTAATCTAAAAAAGTTTGTTTATCTTCAGCTACATGTCGTTTGTAATTTGCGAAGCACACACCACATGACGTTGTTTGATAAAGTGGATTTTGTTTAATTTTGTTGTTGTTGTTGTTGTTGCTCAGTACTTTGCAAAATTTATGTAGTTTCTGCAAAAAAAAAAAACCGTGGAAAAGTCGGAATTCAAGTTACTCGCCGAGTGCAATTGAACCGAAAATATATGTCAAAATTTATTGCGGGTATACTTTCAAATGAGAAAGGTCCTTATACTTCAGCAGAGGTTTCCTTTTGTCTCACACCGAGCAGAAGGAGAAAGGAATCTCTGTCTCGCAGTGTAGCGCGACTAACTTTCCCTGTTTGCCATTTTTTTTCGATGAGCAATATCTGCCACACCTAATTATCGACAGATATTACAGATACTGGCTCTGGTTGTCACACAGGATCAATTAACTGTTATTCATAGCACTGTTGATATACAAACTGCTAACATCAAACGATACATAATTTGAAGTTTTTCTTCCGCTGCTAAAATTTTAAAGACCTGTTAGCATACCCAGGGGGGACTTTGTTTTTGGACAAATTTTAGAATTTTAATTATTGGTATCTCATTCATTGGTTTTGTTTCGCACAATAGTTTTCTTTCGTCACGACCATACATAATTATATTTTAAAATTTTTAAAAGTTTGTTTTCAAACAAATTTTGTCCCAAAATCAGTAACTTATGATACTCTTGCTGCATAAATAAGCGTTAAAATGCATGTAATGTTTCTTAACAAACTTCTTATCTTTCTTAAGCTCTTCATGATCCAGCGATCATAACACTATCTTTCCATGAAAACTGAAACACCCGACTGGCAAGATCAAACCAATTTTACTTTCCAAGCGTGAAACAAGCCAGCGAGACAGTCTTGGGCTTTCATTTTTAATAAGAGAAAACCTTCTTTAAAGAGATGAACGTTTTTGAATTTACTAGCTGTATCTTTCCGACGACGTATTCAAATTTTATTCATATGAGATGCGTGCAGACCTTAAACACAAAAAATAATTTGCCATTTGTTCTCGATTAGCAACATCTGCAACACCCAATAATCAGACAAATATTGCAAATGCTTGCACTGGTCGTTGCACAGGATCAATTAACTGTTATTTATAGCACTGTCGATATATAAACTGCTACACGCATCGAACGATGCATAATTTGACTGTTTTTCTTCTACTGCTAAAATTTTAAAAACTGCTTTCATTCAGCATACCTAGAGGGGACTTTATTTTTACACAAATTTTAGAATTTTAATTACTGCTTTGTCATTCATTGGTTTCAGTGCTTTGCATGACAGTTCTCTTTCGTCAGTACCATTCATACATGATTTCATATTTCGCGATTTTTTTAACATTTTGTCTTCTAACAAATTTTGTCACAAAATCAGTAATTTACGATATTCTTCTTGTTGCATAGATAAGCCTTAAAATGCATGAAATATTTAATTCTTAATGAACTTCTTGTCTTTCTTAAGCTTTATGACCCAGCGATATCTGAAGCACCCGACTGACAAGATCAAACCAATTTGACTTTTTCAAGCATGAAATTGATATTTCATTTTTAATAAGAAAAAACTATCTTTAAAGAGATGACCGTTTTTAAATTTACTAAATTTTCTTTCCGGCGGACGTGTTCAAATTTTTCATATGCCAAGCGTATGGACTTTAACCGAATATGTCATTTCAATTCGTTCAAAGCCTTTTTTGAGTGTTTCTAAAGCTTTTTCAAGAGCCATTGTAAGAATGAAGGGAGAGGATGGTGGTTTGTTATCCAGGTGTCAATCTGTACTAATATATATGCTAACGAATCGAAAAAGCGCCCAGTAAACTAATACATTAATTATTCATACTGTTGGCTATAGATTTGTGAAGATCACTTGCCTTAACTGATCAACAATGGCACATTTTGATGTTTTATACCCAAAGGGCAAGGATTTTTGTGGAATTCTGTAACATCAGTCTTGGGAACAGCTCCACTCACTTATTATTTCGTCCGCTCTTAAATCTAGTTGAAAGTGCATTGAAATGGCATAAACCAGCTAAAGAAAGTCGGTGGATTAGTGCAAACGCATCAAGGAATCACTCTTAACTTCTTCTTAAAAATCAGCTGCGATGATAAAAAACGACACTTATACCAACAGTGAATCAAATGACAGCAGTTCGCTGCCTCTCTTCTACATCGTTCTTGCACCATTGATAGCGTTCATTGCCGTGGTTGGAAATTTAACAGTGATCATCTTGATTTTCAAACGGAGGCGACTCCATGTGATGACTAACTATTTTGTGGTATCCCTTGCCGCAGCAGATTTCTTGGTAGGGTTGTTTCTTCCCACCTTTCTCATCGCCTGTGCTTTTTGGTCCGGCTGTGAAATCACTACTTATAACATGTTCTTTAACCTGTTTACTTTGGCTTCAATTGCAAATTTATTCGTCATGACAGTAGATCGATACCTATTCATTGTCCATCCGCTACGTTATCAGACTTCTGCCGCTTCATGTCGACTTTTGGCTGCCATGTCAGCATCTTGGATCATCCCAACGCTTTTGTCGTTCTCTCCTCTTTTCTGGAAATTTTCAAGCTCAGAAAAAGTCAAGAATACAGCAATTAAAGTTCACGCATTCATTGTTATCACTGCATTTGAGCTAGTTCCCACAGTTGTCATGCCAGCAATGTATGCTCACATTTTTCACACCGCAAGAAAACACGCGCGACAGGTCGCAGCACAAAGAAAGCAAGTTCAGTTCAACGACACTTGCAATCAGGTTCTCAGTGAAAGGAACACACGGCTAGAACTAACAACGCCAATGGGAAAAAAAGTTTCTTTGCAGCGAAACGAAAGAGAGAGGAGGCCCGATAGCTCGAGTATTGCCGTGTTGGGAGCTGTTATTGGATTTTTTGTGCTGTGTTGGTCTTTTGATACCGTTATTTCATTTTGCAGCAAATTAGAATTGTGCGTTATAAATGAGAGCCTTTTTAGGGTATCTGACTTGATGATATTTTTGAATTCTGCCATAAATCCACTTGTTTATGCCTTTTTGAAGAAGGATATCAAACGGGAACTTGGTATTACGTTTTGCTTTACCTCAAGCGATTTTGAGTGACTATTATCACTTTGTTGTTCTCAAAGGTTCCCGCTATCTTCAGTCAAATCAGCATTTGAAGTTTTCCGACACCTGTCATGAAAATCAATCAATCAATCAATCAAACTCTCGACAGACAAGTGCACATTTCAGTTCTCTCCTTTATCTTGGTTTCATGGTTGTCTCTGTTGCATTTTTCCCCCTTTCGTTAGTTCTAAAAGAAAATAACCCGGATCTCAGTGTGAATATTATACAAAGGTAGTTACAAATTATCAGCAAATTATTAGCTTTAATTCAATCAGTAGGGGAAAACTTCAGCGAGTGACATAATCTTTTAAGTTAGATGAATATAGACACTGAATAAATAGTGCCAATCTAAGAATAACAATACTTACACATCTCAAGTCTCGCATTCATGTAAAAAATTATTTTTCCTTTCGTTGACTCGAGGCTCAGGATGTATAAGGTATTGTTATTAAGATTTAGGCGCCATTCATACAAAGTGTCTTTATTCATCTATTTTAAAAGAATCATTCTCACTTGCTTTTTATTGCACGCGTGACAAAAAATACGGTTTTGGATACAACATCATTTTATTCTTGTATACTTAATTTCCAAAACAGTGCAGTTTAAAGTATTAGTAGAAGTTTTAATCATGTAACAGAGACTGGTTTTCAGAACCTTCAAGGTCTTTTGATTTCGAATCTTTGGTGTTCCGTTTTCATACAAATATCAGCATCATCAATTTGTGCTCAACGCTATAAAATTTGTTCCTATTATACTTGTCTTGGTCAATCTGTTTGTACCGGGAGAGCTGTACAAATTTTATTAATATAATTTACGTGAGGATTGCAATAAATAGGTACAACATTATGTTAGTGTACATACTTGAAACGAGGAAATAATAAAATTATAATGACTGTAAAACGAAAATCTAGAATGTCGCCTATTAATTGAACAAAATCCACTGTGATATGCTCCTGTATGTGGGAGGATAACTTCTTCATTTTACCTTATGTTACCCAAATAACCAACAGTACATGGCCGTAATTCAGATAACAGGTTTACAATTCATCTCCCTCCTCCGAAACAGCAATATTTAGATTTCCGATCTGCAGTTCTGCTTTCCGAGGCAGATTCATCTCAATTTGGACTTTGTACCATGTCTTGCAGCACTTGCTCAGACCTGTCGACGCATGTTTGTCCTGCGAAGGTTACAATAGGCTTATAAATATATAATTAATTATCAAGCAAATGTTTCTGTTATGCTGATAAAGCAAGTCTTGCAATATAACAGCTCAAGCGAAAGCTGCAAACTAATGATCTCCAAAGGCAGAATAGAAGCAGAATTGAAGCAGAGTAAGCGTAGTTAATTCGGGCATTGCTGTCAATTTTTTTCTTTCTCTGTGCACATAATTAGAATAATCTTCAGTTTGGTAAACAGTATGATAATACTGATTGATGAGAAAATGGATGCGCTTGTGGCAAATGAATGTAAGTCATTCAGGCCATTGTCGATTTTAGGTGTGGTGCTACACTAAAACACATACAAAGAAGACTACTACCATATGTAGAACACTTTTTCATCCTTCTTCTCCTTTCAGGGAATTGCAGGTGTACTGAGGTGCAAGCAAGTGATGGTAAAATATAATGGAACTTTAGTTTTTGTGTCTTCAAATGCAGACTCTATGCAGAGCAGTAGAAATTTCTATCACTATTTCATATAGTACAAGTGTGAAAATTTTTTATAAAGGTTTGACTGAGGTTTTCATTACAAGTCCATTTTGTGATTATGTACATGAGGGACAGGTAAAGCGTAACCATTTGTGGTGAATCTGTCGAGAACCACAATGAATGTCGTCACTCAATCGTGAATTATCGTAACCCTTGGTTGCGAGAAAGTTACGAATTCAAGACAACATTCAGAACCAATAGAAGTCGAGGAAATGAGTCGGCAATTGCGTCAACGATCACGCGCGTGTGAAAGAAGGCAGCCCACGCTTCGCGAACGAAGGACATTTTGCGTTTTGTCTCCGTAGCTGTTGGGTTTCACTGTGGACGTCGGAAAGCGAGGTAAGTGAGTGAGTTTTTTTTCATTTTCTGAAGCTCGACATGAATTTCTTAAAAGGTGTTGTCTCAATATGTCACAGCTTTCGAAGTACGGGTCAACTTGGCCGAATAAATGGCTTTGACAGATGTTTTCAAGTTGTCGATCGATGCACAGCTCGGCGTAGACTTTCTGAACAGTTTTTCTTCTTGTTTATTCAGTACCTCTCGCTCGCTCGGCAGCTTCGCGGCCTAACATATTCAACTCTTAAATTCATAAGGTCGACTTGTGGCAAGTCTAACCTCGGCGCCATAGAGTTACTCCTTTGTTTGCGAAGACACGAATTTTAAAGTTTTATCAGCCCCCTATAAGCTTATGGGGAAACAAAAGCCGAAAACATCTATCATTGCCCGAAGGTCTGTGAAAGCTGTGGACAGCTTATACGCACGAATTTGTTTAAGAACCATTATCTAATTAAAGTTAACCGAACCTAGCCTTGATATCAGAACTAGTAGTTTTGTTTAAAACAGACCAGTCAATGTTAAGTCCCGGGGGGGGGGGAACACACCCAGGGGGATTTGACATTTTTGCCCATTTTTATGTCAAATGCTTTACCCTTCCATGGTTCTAAATTTGTTTGGTTTAAGATGATGAAAATGACAATACAATTTATTTCTTTGTTACTCTAAAAAGATTAAACATACTTTATATTAACACTGAGATCAAAATACTCACCTCCTTTGACAAATTCTTGAAATCCCCTCGCTGCCACAGCCTTTTTTACCTCTTGCTGTATCCCAGGCCTTGTAAAGGCGGCATTTCCCGAGCGCCTTTTCACGAGGTTTTTAAGTCCAACGCGATAATGAATATTCAGATAGGTGGGGTTTACCAATGACTCTAAAAACGTGATCAAGCTTAATATGCAACGACGACATTCAATTCCACATGGAAAATACGAAAAAATAGCGTCGTCGTCCATGTTCTGTAGACGACAAAAAACTTGGTCATTTCAAGTTGTTATTTTGCAGAGGACGATAACCTGCGATCATACCCTCCCACCCTTATATTCCAAAAAAAAAAAACACGCCTGATCGCAGGTTAAGAGGACTGCAAGGAAATGTACAAAGATTTATAACGCACGTTCACAGCTATTGTTTTGCTAATTAAACATTTTGTGTTGTGACGTTCTCGTTGCCGTCGTCGTCGTGGTTTGCTTAAGCTCCCTAATATATCGTTATCAAGAACGGTGGAATCGTAAAAGAAAAAAAAACATACAAGAAAAAAATTACCAAATTTACCATGTCACACTGGTCGTAGAATCATGTATTTATTAGACTCTATTACTTCAATAGTTAGCTTTCCAGTCTTAGCTTGTCATTAATAACGTGGGTATTTCGCTGTTGTCTATGGCTTTCAGTCTGTATCTTAATTTAGTCCACAGCAGATTTCTTAATTCTAACAGAGCTCATTATACTTTTGTTTTCAAAGCTTAACTTTTCAACCAATCCCAACTAGCGTATAGTCCGAGCTGAGTAATTAGTACAAAATCAAGACTGTGACAGTATGATATTACGTTTACAGCACGACATTTTAGTGCGAAAGGCGACTAAAGTGTACAACGTTTTCAAAAAAGCAGTGGTTGTAGGGATTATGCAATTTGGCTGTGTAAACAGAACAATTGACTTTATCTGTCCATTACAGGCACTTGTTTTCGATTATTACATCTGTACAT
The DNA here is from genome assembly GCA_019787425.1 of Platygyra sinensis. Lineage (NCBI taxonomy): Eukaryota > Metazoa > Cnidaria > Anthozoa > Scleractinia > Merulinidae > Platygyra > Platygyra sinensis. The sequence goes on from JAHPZR010004913.1 coordinate 32,950, forward strand.
ATTTTGCAGCTGCATGGCTCATCAGCGTTCGCTTTGCAGTGACAAAATCTCTTCTGAAACTTTGCTTCCCTTTTGTAACCTCGACCACAACACATAAAGGTGCAATCATCTTCCTTGTGAGTGTTCCTTTGGCACTGTCGACCGCGTGTTCCTGGAATGCTGTATTCATCTTGACGGTAGCAGTAAGACGGGGATTGGCTGAGGTAAACTAGAGACGACGTCTTTGGTTTTCTGCCTCTAGGTCGACCACGGTGCCTCGAGCTCCCAACGGTTCTTAGGTAATATGACTTTTTTCGATCTCGTTTTGTTGCAATGACCCTGGTAGCTTTGTAATACTTTGCTTTGATAATACGGCTGATCTTTTGGAGTGGTGGTAAAATAAGTTGGCAGGACTTTATTCGTCCTGATGTGCCCACGGTGCATTTGACGAGTCTGTTTTCTTTCAACACCTGTTAAAAAAGGAGAGATATTTTACAAAAATGATCGAACCAATTCGCCAGCCGAATCTGGAGGAAACGCTCAGCATTAAGAAATCCTCCTGCCTAGCACAATTGCTTTTTATCAGTTGACGGAGCATTGCGCTTAGGTGTGCAGCTCTTACATTTTGCTGACTTAGACACAGGTAAGGACGACACAGTAGAATTTCATAGACCCGTGTTAGTAAATGGACGCAAATTCTTGTATCTCACATGCATGGCTGAAACATTCCGGGAGTTGGGATTGCTATAAACTGTCTTATCATCCTTTATATTATGAATTAAGAAGGAGAAGACTAGTGAATGATTCCAACTCACTCCAAAAAGCACTGATCTAGTCTGATAAAGTAAGACTGAGAAATTAAAGTTTCCCACATAATTGGCGAATTAGTTGCATAGCTGTGTGTACCTCGAGTCCCACTCTAACATTTTGCTTCATAATTGTATTCATCTCACTGTTGTTTCCTCTTCCGTTCAACATGAACCGCTCAGCTGAGTAAGTCCCAAAACGAATATTCACACTGCAACCACGCCATTTCAAGGATTGATCGTGAAAGGGTCGTTTAACTCCCTCGCAACTGCACTCCGTTACATCTTTTGATGTGCAGGCCTTCGCGATGCTTAACGCTATTGCGGCTGAAAGTAATGCAGTAGTAAAAGCAGCTTCTTTAGTTCCATCTGTGGAGAAAGATTATCCAAATAAGCAGGCATTAATTCAGTTGAGAGTGTTCTTCGGGTCAGAACTTCATAGTAGCCCACATATCCATATATGGATAAGACATTCTATATATGGATATATATGGATAAGACAATATGGGGAGTGTGCTCTATATGTGGGCTAGCATGAAGCTCTTGCCTTTCTTTGATTTACTAATGGTTCTGTTCAAACAATCCAAGCATGTCATTTTTGCCATGCTTAACTTTGAGAACAGATTAAGTTAAGTTAAGGTATAAAAAAACACGTCCCAAAGGCAAAAACCCCGGAAAAACCAAACCGTCTTAAAATTTAAAAACAACAGGCGCTTTTCAGTCAATGAAAAATTCTTTTTTGAATTTCAAGGAAATTTCCAGTGACGAATGGAAGCTAAAGGGCAGTTTCCAGAATTTCCGTAGAAGAAGAGAACCTCTCAAGCTACGCCTAGATTTTCCGAATTCGCCTTCCATTTGATTTTTCTCCTGGAATTCCAGAATTTTCGGTTGATTGGTTCGCTTTTCGGAAATTCAACAATTTTAGATTTTGGTAATTTGGGTAATACCTGTCCCCTTTTAGGAATTTTTGAACTATTTGGTTGAATGCACTATGATATGGAGAGTGCCCTTCCACAACGACGACAACAACATCAACAGGAATATATGCCAGCAAAAATAGAGTATTTGCATCACGAAAGTTTTAACGTCGTGGAGAGAAACCAAGTGAAGCTAAACATGATTAGCAAATTTAATTCGCACCCAAAAACGCGACCTATTTCGCGAGTCTAACCTCGCTTGGAAAAGGTCCATCGAGTTCAAAAAGCCTCGTGCGAAATTTCTCAGGAGAATTTCACAAAAGAAAAGCAGCTTAGTTAATAACGCGACAATAGTCAAAGAATTAATGTAAATAAATTGAAGGACTTTTGGTCCACCAGCTTAGTTTTACAGCCTTGTCCGGCATTACAAAGTTGACTAAAGAAAAGCGGCTTAATTAATAACGCGATAATAGCCACTTAATTCAAAGAATTAATGTAAATAAAAAGGAGGACTCTGGTCCTCTATATCTTGGTTTTGCAGCCGTCTCATTGGGAGTTGTAACTGGAATGTATAGGACGATCGTTAATTGCTTACACTAAAATGGTTTACATTCTGCCTTTTTAGCAATCCTGTTAGATATGTATTGACTCCAAAAGATAATGAAATATAGTGATGAAATAATGAAATATAATATAATGACTGAAATGAAATAGAATGAAATTAGTAATGAAGCATGGTGAAAGTTTTTGGTCTTTGGGATTAACATTGAAAGAGATATTGACTTCAAAAAAACTGTCAAAAATTTCGGTGCAAAAGCCCTAATGAGCCATACATTCGTTGTAATATTTCCACCGCTCGAACGGAAACACGTCCGCAACAAAATGAAGGGTTTTTGCCCCGCATGCTTTGAAGTTCCTAACGTCATCACTGGCCTGATTATGTGCAATTATTGTTGATTTAAACAAGTTTCCCTAGACAGTAAAACTCTGTTCTCAGTTGGGCGATGATCCCAAGCTAATTGTAATTGTCAACCTAGCCCTCCCATACTGAGTCACAATAACACCTTAATAATCATTGAGCTGCCTATAATAACAAACGCTGGAGTTAACAATAACAAGGTGCGGTTGTTTTCGACAAAACCTACACTGTTTTGATATTACTGTAGCCCACCTGGTGCTCGCCGTAGAAGGTTCTTTCGGTCAAGCAAGCTGCAGTTCCATCTATTCCATTGAAATTCACGTTCGCATTCTTGTAATCCTTTCTCGATCCCTTTCTTTATTGCAGTTTGAAGTCCAGGGACTCTAAGACAAAGCTTTCTTTGACTTGAAGAAAGGCCTGGTGCTTTCAGACACCATGAATTAACACGAGCTGGCCTCTTTGCTGTGCAGTCGCTGCTGTGAGTAACAACAAGACACTCCGCGTTAATTCGTGACTTCGAGGGTTTTTTCCCTTCCTTGTGCTCCGTTGGCCAACATGATACTTTCCATACTATTATGGAATCTCACCATGAATTAATTTCATATTTTTCGTCTGCGATCTTCCATCAGCGCATTTTTACCCTCAATGAAAGAAGAGCCGGATTACGTTTGGAACGCACTCATTAGCTTTTTATAAATGGAATAAAAAGCAGTCGATTTACCTCGATCAATGCATTTAATTCATATCTTAAGAATGAATTTAACTCTCAGTTTGCTAGACGTTTTCCGAGTCGAAAAAGACATGATTACATTTCTGTTGCCCCGGAATAAATCCTTCTAAATGAACATCCTGCTGTCCGATTGAGCGCGAACTTTGGGTCAGAGGATAAGCTGTTTTGCTTTTGAACCTTTAAGAAATATCACTGACTTGTCTAGAGTAAACCTTGTAAACATTATTGAGTTTGGACTAAGTATGTCTTCAGGAAAGTGGCCATAGCTGTAAATGTCCATTGTGTACCCCAGAGCCACGAAGATGAACGAGGTCGACAAAATCCTACGTCTCCATAGGTCAAACATATATAGGTTTTTAATTAAACAAATCTATATCACTATTTCATTATCTCACGGCCCCCCAAATTTCTTGAAAATGTTGACAGATTTGATTGACTCAATTTTGCCACCCTCGCCCTCAAACAACCAATTTCGCTACAAACGTTTCTTTTGTGCTGAAAGAACCAGCTGGTTTCGTTTAAATTCATCTTAATGGAAGCATATCCACGATCATAAGGATTGAAGACTGAGTCAATCATCAATTTGTCTGTGATGCTGAGTAACTTCGGCCATGATGCCTGAAATGCCATTTTCGAAATTTCACCCAGAAAGCTGAGGGCAAGGTGTCTCTGTTTTGACAACTAGACTCTAAAATTAGCACTTCGACAGGCACACATTCCGCTCTCTTGGACGCTATTTTTACTGCGCAAATTGAATTCGTTTCGATTGGTCTTGACAAGACTTAACCCAATTTTACAAACTCCGGAAAGAGACTGTTCTTATTGAGCTTTAATTGGTCTTTGAGTGAACTTTTAATGAAAATCCTAATAGGTGAAAATCGTTTCGGATTCTCACGTCATGACACTGGCAGCTTGCACTCACCCATTAGTCTCACATGATGCAAAGTCGAACTGACGACTCACCTCCAAAGCAAAAACAGAAACGGGATCACCTCCACGAGCAGCTTCATCGTGTTTCTTCCAGTCCTTGACTATTATGGCGTGCACCTTTTGAAGATCGAGGGAACGAACAGGTCAGTTTATGGTGGTAATGCTGATCCGATGCTGCAGCGAGTATCACTAACCTGTCTTGGGAAACAAGAGTCTTATACACAGCTTGACAAATAGAAAATCTGAATTCCATGACTTTTTAGAGAACGTTTCGAATTCCTGGTCGTATTTTGGCATGGAATAAAAAATATGACTTACGGTTCTGAACAATACGAAGTTGTCTGAGGTAGTGTTTTCCTCGGAATTAAAGACTGATAAGTTGGCTGCAGTTGGCAAAAGCCACCGTTACGTTTTGGCTGATCCGCATTTGTTTACCCAGACAGAGTTCAAAGAAGATATTGTCTTTTTTTCGGATTACATGGCACGGCGAAGAAGACCCAGTTCAAATCTGTTTATTTACCTACAAAGGCAGCCTTTTTACATGCAAAGTCGACCTAAGTAAGCTTATGCTAGACAGCATTACAGACGTTAACCTTGCATGCCGAGTTGACGCCTTAAACATTCCTGAAAGTGTCTTACCCACTGTTCATCACGGTACTGTTTTCATGGTTTAAATCAGTGCTTTCAACATAAAACATGTTAAGAATCCGTTCACAATTTGCTTGAAATTACAACTTGTTTAGGACCGTTAAACTCGAAAAGTATCCATGATAATGACTTTAATATCGCTGAACCAACACGCAAGGGTTGTAATGCCACCTCTCCCCCTCCCCCTTCGCCCTCCCGAATAGTAAAACAAACTGGCTATACCTCTCCTGAAAAAAAAATCCGGAGGAAACTAGTGTACTGATAAAGTAAAAGTCACTTTATTTGCTTGAAATTATAGTTTTCACTAAATGATAAATTAACAGAGAATATTGCATAGCCGCGTGGAGATACGAAATCCAGTATCTTTGAGTGTTGAAAAATATTTTTCAACACGATTACCGAAGATTGCCTAAGACGACCGAAGAAGATGCGAAGATGTTTCTATCATACACCAGCAAATTTCACGCGTAGTTAAAGGGACATAAAAGATCATTTTCAAAATGATATCTTCACATGTGAGGATATCATATCTTCACATGTAAGGATATCATATCGTTTAATCAACTTGTTTTACCACTCGATATATATACCACTGACTTTTATTAATAAAAATGGCCACCTTCCAAATTTTGACTTAGAGCGAAAAGCTAAAAAGACTCTAGCTAAGAAAGACCCTCGCTTAGCTGCATCTGTCAGAAGAGATTATTCTTGTGTTTCATGTGGGAACGTAACCAAACCCATTTGTAAATAATGAATAATGATTGCAACACATCGAATACGTGATGTTTGATTTTTTTTTTTAATTTAAGAATATATTATGACTTGCCTAAGCTGCAATGGCCACTTAGAATTTAATGCATCAAAGGAGTTTATGTCATGGTTTATGTTACTTTTATAAATCGAAGGCGACGACAAGTCATGCGGAAGATCACGGATACATGACTTTTCATTCAGTACAGATTTCATTAATTTGTTTCTGTCGCTGTCGATATTGTTTAATATCGAATCGTTTTTGTTGTCGCAATCTTGCTGCAGTCCCTAGTATATAAGGTAAAATCTGATAAAGGAAATGCAGGTCGTAAAAATTAAACTTTACAGTTAAGTAAAAAAAAATATTGGAATATGGATTTGTGAACAAGGATAAAACTAAAATAAAAGAGGGAGGCGATTGGTAAACAATCTAGGGTCTGTCCGTATTATGCCGGCATAATTTTGAGTATAATACTATATCTGGAGCATCAGGCATAATGCTGGCATAATACTAATATTTTTGGAGCATAATGCCTCTGTTTCTGAAAAGGGTGAGACGTGTATGCAAATTTTACCTTTAACTCGCTCTAGAATGTACAAAGTTGATGAAAGTGGGAATATTTTTGGAACTTTATACCTTAGGCACGTAGCCATTACATTTTTCCAGGCTTCCGAGCTTGTATATAGTTCGTAGATTTGCCTTATTGGCACTTGCTCATGAAATGTTTAACTGAATAATTAATGTCTAGCATTTCTTTCAAAATTGAAAGACTGGGAATATTTATTAATAGGAACGAGCCTATCGGGGGTGGGGGTGGAAGTGTCATTTTAGTCCGGCATAATTTGAGCATAATACCTCCAGCCGAGCATAATTTTGAGCATAATACCCTGGTTTCATGGGTGACGCCCGAAAGCATAATACTCTATTTTTTGAGCATAATCCGGCAGACCCTAAAACAATCTAATAAGGACCTCGCACACATTTGAAGACTGCCGCATTTGGGGCGTCAATTCAATCAGCAAATTTTCGATCCTTTTCATGTCAATTTATTAGACTGCAATGCAAGCCAAATAAGCATCCATGAAATCAATAGTTCGTAGTATGCTCGTCGGAAATGCTGGCGCGATTTCTTTCATGATTTTGTTTCTTCATTTCTTTAACTGAACAAAATACAAACAACGATAAAACAAGACAGTTCCACAAAAGCAAATGAAACTGGCAAGGAAGCCCAAAAATAACCATAGGGCTCACAGACATTGGGCTCCCTCAAAGTAAAAATAAAGTGAACAGTAACAGTAAGGCCAGGATCGAAAGTAAAATACAATGAAGGCAAGAATAAATTAACGAATTACATAGACTGAGTCACGGACAAACTCAAATTTCCATTATCTCCTGTCATAATTTTTTCAACTCAATACTCTAAAAGGTATCACAAAAGCTTCCGCTGTGGAGCTTTTGATGCTTCACACCCCAAAAGCTACCAAAACTGCGTTTTTAACCCCTTAAAGATACGACTAACAACCCCATCATTTTTATAAAGGAGTCTTCTCTCCTGATCCCCTCCCCCGGAGTTGCTAATCAACTTTTAAAGTTGTTAAGTTGTACAGGCCGAATATTGTTTCTTTTATTCGATAAAGTCATATCTAACAGTTTTTTGTACTATTTCTAGTACAGTAAGCGTAACATAAAAGAAGTGATTCTTCTGTCTAAGTCTCAGTTCACTTAAGGTCCATTCCACTGAAATAGAACCTACACTGAGATTTTTCTCAAACTTTGCCAATTGATTGTTAATATTATAGAAACTCAAATTTTGAAATAAAAATGAGGGGTCCCCCATCTTCGTTTAGGAGCAGCTGCACCTTGTTTATTCCATATGAATCCTTATAAAAGCGTTATGATTATAGTGAAGATTGCTCGCTAAATTCACGTTTCCGACGATTGTTTTTTCCTCAAAACTGAGAACTGGCCCATATTTATTTTACATAGAGAAATTTACTATTCAATTCAAAACAACTAAAAAAAATAATAGGTCACCGTAGTTGTTTTCGAGAAAATGACGATTTACGTCTTTGGCGAGGTCCAGCCGCAAAGAAAAAGCCGCCATTTTCTAATGCGCGCGCGCTAATCACGCGTAAAATTATGCGCAGTAGGGATGCGCAATGCAATACTGGGGAATGACCGTTAAGCTTCGGTTCGGTTTGAGACATTTCAAGAGCGCCCGTCTTTAAATTTATGCAGTCGCTCAGTTAATTGAAAAATAGAAATCTGAAACTTTCAAGTCAAATTACTAATAAATTGCTATTAAATTACTAAATTGCCAGCTAGTGCGTTTTCCGTTTTAAAAATA